>WMED01000505.1:24154-34420 GCA_019650415.1 Pipa parva
GTTTGACTTTGGTATGCTGCGAGGCGCGGAATCTAAGAGATCCCCTGGTCTTCGCCTTTATCCCCCGCAAGGAGGTACTGGACTTAGCTGCGAAGGATCTCCAGGACGCGACCCCGAGCGCACCCTCCGAGGTAGTTGCTAGTGCTGACCGGCTACTTGAAGGAAACACGAGTACCACTTGGAGACACAGGACACAATGGGGAATCGTCACTTTAATTTGCAGGAACAGGAATCTGTCACTTTATTTAGCAGGAACAGGAATCTGTCACTTTAATTAGCAGGAACAGGAGTCTGTCACTTTAATTAGCAGGAACAGGAGTCTGTCACTTTAATTAGCAGGAACAGGAGACTGTCACACGTTAGGCAGGAACAGGAGACTGTCACAGGTTTTGTCAGGAACTATCAGGACCTGTATAGCTGGAAGCTTAGGCACTGAATGCCCAAGCTCTCCAGCCTTATATACAGGCTGCTGAACTGCACGCAGCGGGAGCGCTCCCGACACCTCCTGTGTCACGTGAGCGCGCCCATCACGCGCACGCCCCCAGCCTGCATAAAAGCCTGACAGGCGCGACTCGTGCGCCTTAGGGAGGAGCGCCGGAACGCCGCCTGTCAGGTAAGACACGATCGGCAACGCCGACCGTTACAGGCAGTTATGGATATGTGTAATTATGGGGTATATGAGGAAAGGGCACAGGCACAGTTTGTGCACTAGGGCCTATAGAACTATAGCTTCCCCTTACAACCAAAAGCTGTCTGTCCAAATACTAAAATTATACTGTGAAATAGCGTCCTCAACCACAACTATCCATTATTTGTTGAGCTTTTGGTGGGTAGTTCAGCAATAACTAAAGAGCCACTGTTTGGCCAGCTGTGAACATTAACATCTTACTAACCATGAGATACTAGCAGTGATGGTTCTGTAAGAAAGAATTTAAGCCCAAAGGAACTGATTTGCTTCTTCATAATATCAGGGTCGGAGTGGCCCTCTGGAGGATCCTCTGGTGGGCCCTGGTCATGGAGGGTCCCAAAACACAGCCATCCAGAATTTCCCCTTCCTCGCTTACCTTTCAAGTGACGCCGCACATCATTGCGACGTCAGCCATTGAATGCATACTTTAGAGGTTTAGGCTAGCAGACCCTATATTTTCAGGATATCAATAATGATTAGGATACATTATTTCCTCTAATTTCTGTATGCAAGTTAAATTCTGCTGTCATAAAGATGCCTGTGGCCAGCTTAGAACTCTTTTAACAGAAGAATAGATGTATTTCTATAAATCATCAATTGTCTTCTCCCCCCCCCCCCCCCCCCCCCCCCCAACCAAAAATCTTTATCATGATCAGAGGGGGTGCAGTGGTTGCAGCGGACAGGGGAAACCATTGCAAGATCAGGTTTACCTGTTGTCTTCCTGGACTATATTCTTTAAGCATGTGACATTTACATTGTGTGAATTTCAATTTCCTTGAACTGATAAGAACTCAAAGTGCCTCAGTGATTAAAGTTCAAATAGTCATGTAGAGCTGTGAATTCGCATCTATTCTCCACTTTCCCATGTTCTCTTATTGATCAAACTCTGCGAAGTGCCGAATACACGACCAGTTCGGGCATCTATGATAGTTGTGATCTTATGGAGCTCTTCACATCATTTTGCGTGCATGTGCACAGGTACTTTTACTATTAACTAAAGTGACTAAGTGAACTGCTCCAGTGTGAGACTGATGTCACTGCCCTTCACTTGCCGAATTCACCTCACTCCACATGACTTCTCACCCTACTTCTATCCACCTGACTACACCAATACTACGCATGCGACAGCGATCGCTGCCGTTCACCTGTTTGACAAACGTATTCTCCACTTAGTCAATACTGAAAAGTGAACTTGCGTCTATTTTGGTGATGCGACTCAAATTGCAGCGAGGTGAATTTGGATTTTAGTCAGTGAAGCCCAAAGAATTTCCTACCAGGCTATGCAAGGTCTGTTTGCTTGTATCTGATTGGTTTTCGCATCCTGTTTTTGTTCAATCTGCTGCTGGTGCATTCAACATTCTAATCAGCACAGTTGGTCTTAACCTGTGAAACGGAAGTTTTTCAGGCTAATGCCATGGAAATGTTTTTTCAATCATATATCAGAAAGGAATAATGCTTTTAAATTTTTTTTTTTTTTTTTATATTTTTAACAAATAATTTAAAAATAATTTTTTGAATCTTACAAAATAGTCATTTTCATAAAAATTACATATTCTTTCTAGTTTTTCTTTAAAATTCTTAATACATTTAGCTCTCGAGGGAATATTCTGTCTGTGGTAACTTGCTATCAATACTTATAATGCAGTTTCTATTCTAAGGTCAGATTCCCTATGGTGCTAGTGATCTCTATCAACTGACCATATACTGTAATAATAGCTAATTGCATTCCATAGCTTCCCAGAATTTAGTGAAAGGATCCAGCTTTATCAAATTTGCTTATTATTTCCCTCATCAAGGCTTATATCGGTTAGAATTTTGCTTAATGTTACTGTGTTGCTAAGGCTGTTTCCTATTTAGAAATTCCATTCTACACCAATCAGTCCAGCCTATTTGATCGTGGGGTTTTGCACCATTGGTACATTTACTGACGCTTAGTAAAAATAAGTTCAAATTTTCATGTGTCAGAAATAAAATTAAAATATCTAGATCAGTCAGAAATATAGACCTGTTAACTATACACTAAGGGGGGAATTCACCATTGTGCGAAGTGAGCTCCGAATCCTTCGGCTCACTTCGCACAGACTGTTATGCGTTTGCTGATGTCCTGCACGTAGACATCAGCGAGCGCTTTAAAGAGATGCCAGTCTCGGCAAGGTGACTCGCTACGGATTGGCTAGCAATCGGAAGCGCTGAGAGAGCTCTCTCTCTACAACGCTTGTCGGCACACTGTAACGAGCGGTGCTTTCACCGCTCGTTTCAGTGAAAGAGCCAGATATGGACATCAAAAGAGCCATAGGTTGCCGACCCCTGCACTAAATGATCCCAGCTGGGTTTTGGAAACTGTGTAAATTAAAAATGACTTGCTTCCAATTCCTGAAAACCATTTGAAAACATCTGCAGTTGGATGGCATGTATGTAAATGTGAGTAAAAATATTGAAAGCAAGTAAGTAGTTTGAAAAAAGGCCATAAAAAACATTTCCAAGAATTGACAACCCTTATTGCTTGTATCTGACTGGACTTTTTGTCTCTGCAGGTACACTAAACATTCCAAACGGCATTAGATTAGTAGATATCAGAATTTTTTAAGTTATGCTTTTTTCAGAGCTGCAAGTAGATTACAGTAAAAGGGAGTGCTTTTCTTGTAATACCTGATGTATGTTTTAACTTTTAGGGTATCAGTGACTTCTGCGTCGCTCCAGATAAATACATCATGAACATGACTCACGATCAGATCACTGCAGGTAACAGGGAAATAGGAGCTAAGCTTTAATCTGTTACTGTTTCTGCTGAATTCTAGGTAACCAAAAAAGAAATGAAACGACAATGAACACACTGCTTTGATATTTGCATGGCTGTCTTACATTGCATGAATAACCAGTGCAGTTATATTGCAGTTGAGAGGTGTGTGTGTGTGTGTCTAGCTGATGGTGTCTTTTTGATGTTCTTATCAGCAGTACTGCACATACCTCTACTTATGTACAAGATACAATAAAAATACACCAATGAAGTTAACTTTAGTCTTTTTTTTTAACTGGTAGAAGGACCTGATTCATGTTAAAGTATATAAAGCACAATCAGTACCTTAAAGTGCACCTTTCACCTTAAAACTAATACTAATTTAGGTTATATTAATGAAATAAACATTTTTTCAAACATTTATGTATTTAAAAAATATACCTTTATACAGCGTTTTCTCTCTTTCCTTGTCAGCCTGACTTTTCTAAGAGATTTATTTATCAAATGGCAATATCAGTAACCAAGTTATTGCTGTGACACACATGTTTTTTTTTGCTTTCAATTTGTAAGCTCCTTACACAAATCAGCCACCAGCGGAAGTGGTACATTTTTCAGAACAGTTAAAATGGTAAGGTATTGGGGGAGTAAAGGCGTGTTATTACTGTAATAGTAGTTTCATAAATAAGCTTAATAATCTGTACTTCCTCATCTTCCACATGATTTCTAATAATTTCGTACCATTTTCCCAGCTATGAGTATGTAGTATCTAAAGCTCTGAAAAGAATGATGCCAACTGTTTGTGCTATAGACCAAGGGGGTCGGCAAACCACGGCTCTGGAGCCTCATGTGGCTCTTCAGCCTTCTTGTTGTGGCTCCCTTCTGCCTTGATTGACAAATGAAAAAAATAAAGAATAAAGTATATCAATGTAATTTTGATTTATATAATAGTATTATTTTCTTCTGTTTGTTGTATTCTGATGTTGTAACAGGTAAAATTAAAAAAAGATTAAGGGGGTAATTCAGCATAGTCTGAACTTATCCTCCAATCCTCCGACTCTACTCGCACAGACTTGAGTTGAGCCTCGCAAGCCTCGCCGAGACTGGAATCCCTTTAAAGCAGCGGTTCTCAGCCTGGGGGTCGAGAACTGCTGCCGCACCTGGAAGCAGCTGCAGGACCCTCCTTATAAGGGTTCCTGTGGGGTGATGTTGGCCAAAAATGTCACCACGTGTCACCCAAAAATGTCACCACGTGACGTGCATACGTGATGACGTTTCGGCCGAACGTCACCACGTGACGTGTGTATGTGATGACGTTCGGCTGAAATGTCATCACGCGGTGCACAATGACGTCAGAGCCGGGGGTCGTGACCCACAAAATGTTGAGAACCGCTGCTTTAAAGCGTTCGCTGATGTCCGCGTGCAGGATATCAGCCAGCGCATAACAGTCTGTGTGAGCAGAGGCGAAGGATCGGAGGGTAAGTTCAGACTATGCTGAATTACCCCCTAAGACTTTTAAACTTTCTAAGCTGTTATGTTTTGCGGCTCCAGACTACTTTTCTTTAGTGGAAAAGGGGGCAAAATGGCTCTTTTGATATTAAAGTTTGCTGGCCCCTGAACTAGAACAAACAGATCTCCGGCCTTAAAAAGATATAAAAAAAAAAACAAAACATAAATCGCAGGATATTTTTTTCCAAAGAAAACAAGTCAACATGTATTCAGTGTGTAGGTTGATGGCAGTGGTATTATTCTCACGCTTGTTTCCAAAAGTGACCACTATGACTTATAAATTATATTTAAGTATGATTATTGTGCAAGTCATGAGAGATGTAGAAATAAGTTGCTTCTTCTTTTTTGGAAACAATGTTTGTTTTATTGAAAACTTTTTGTCATTTACAAACTCAACTGTAACATGCAGGGTCATATCAGGACCTAAGAAACACCAGTATGTTACTGCCCATGTAAAGGCAAGCTGTGTTTTATACCTACTACTGGCCTACCTACTGGCTTCATGTTAACGTGTCATATAAATACACATAATAGTCTGCAGCCTCATGTTTCTACACCTTTTTTTTTATTATTTCTGTGTTAAATGAGAAACACCATTAACAGTTAAAACTTCAGTGAGCAGTATGGGATTTATAATGCTTATAGCTGGTGTCCACACTAGCACTACCTGCTGTGTTAATACAGTCATAAATATGTTTGTTTTTTGTTTTCTTTCTGTTTCTGTCCTGCAGAAGTTGTTCATTACTATCTGTACTGCAGCCAGAGTGTGAAGAACCCATTCCAGCAGGTAATGTGTAACTGGCGTTGGGGCATTTTAGCCATTGAGTAACTTTGCTTGTCATTTAGTGCTCAGCTCAATATCAGGGATGTGACCCTTTCAGCCTTCGGTTGTATCCTCAGACAGGGTAACAGCAGTGCCTTAGATGCTCACTTATTTGTATTTTTTATGACTTGTGGAAGAACATTTTTGGCCACGTTGCAACTGATAAACTGAAAACTGCAATTAAGGCTGTGCTTAAAGTGCTACTAACAGAAGAGTGGTCCTTTCACGATTTATACCATTAATAGCAGCTCTATGAGCAGTGCAGGAGCTTTTAGTTTGACAGACAGACACATGGGAAATAATGTCCATTCTAACTTGTTACTTGCTATCATGTCCCGATTGAATTAGCTGTACTGCTTGTAGCAGTTGGTACTTTCTCTGGTACTTGTGGTGCCAAAGAATGGAAAGTAGAAGTTTTTCCTAAAAAAAAAACTATTTTTTTTGCATCACAGTCCACCATTATATTTGACAGTGGAGAGGCATGGGCCTTTAAACAGGTTAGGATCTTTTCAAGCCATTATCAACTTTGTGGTCTTATTAAAATACTTGTCTGTGAACATAGTTTCAATTTTAGTTCCTTTTCTAAGAGCAGCCCATGACATTATGATTTTGTGTTCTATAAGCATGATAGCATGGAACCATTGAACTTAGCAATACAGCCCATATCGAGAGGGTTTTATAAGAAACCAGTCTGCCTTTCACCTATATCTAGGTTCATAAGTGTTAATGGACTGCTAGTCCATGTAATTAGCACTTGTAGTGACTTGTGGTCTTGAAAAATGCATTAAGCTAGACTGTGTGTATTGTGGTGTTCTTGTTCAACAAGACAAAATTATAAAGACTTTAAGGGGGTCATTCATTAAAGTCCAAACTGTCCCGTAAATGCCCATCTACGAGTCCTTTCGCTTCTTCTCCAAATATACTTAATTCAACAATCTTGGCGATGTGATGAATTTACAGGTAATTCAGATATTCAGCATGCGAGTCTGTTGAAGGAGGGGATTCTGCAGGGTGTACTGCTCCAAATTCACCTGTTTGTCTTCGCCAGATCAGAGTGGCGAATTGAGGGGTTGGTGGAAGGGCTCCAGTGTTGTGTAAAGCGACTATTCAAAAAGTGACAATGGCAACTGTGACTAAATTAGTCTACTACGAAGCATAAACTATGCACAAGGTGACATATAAAAATAAGTATTATTCACTCATGTACAGTTAGTGGGATATGATGAGACTGATGTCACTGCCGTTCACTTGCCGAATTCGCCTCACTTCGTATGACTTCTCATCTCACTATTGTGCAACTGACGATGCGTCTGTCGCTGTCCACTGCTTCATGAATAAAGAGAAGTGAATTTGGACTTCCTAATCGTATTGATGCTAACAGACACGGAGTTACTGTGCAAAGCAAATTTAGCCTTTAATGAATGACCCCCATATATCTTTTACATCCCAATTATGTTCTGCTATTTTGTCCTAGCCTAAAAAGAAAAGAAATGATAGAACAATCTGTGCTGAATACAGTCCGGTGCTTTTGATTAACTGGGGTGTTGATAAAATTAGAAAAACCTGATTGTAAATGATCAGACATCAACATAACAGATGAATACAAACTTTCAGAAGACTGTAGTCTATGTAAAGGCATATTACTGTCAGAAGTCCCTTTAAATTTATACCAGCAGGGCTAAATGAATTAATAAATTAGTCTTGGTCCTTTCTCCTACAGCAGGATTTCTCTCTCTGTCTTTATTCATGTCTAACCTTGATTTGTTCATCTTACTGCAGTTGTTAGTGTAACTTTTATCTATGTAATCATTATTATCAGTCTGTGTAATTCTAAAATTCCTTCTTTCTAGGCATGTCTCACCAGTAGTATATCCATGTTATTTCTTTAGTTTCTGAGTTGCAATTGTGTCTTTTAAAGTTTCGATGAGTGATCAACAAGGTGCTCTCCAGTTGTTGTTGGACTTCAACTCCCAGAATTGACACCCCCTAGGTAGTTGTTGGAATGCAGTGAATTGTAGTCAAGCAACAGCTGGAGAGCCACAGGTGTTGAAGATTCCATCTGATGTCCAAGATATAACAGAAAATCCCTCTTTCTCTTTCTCAGGCTCTTACTATCTACCAGAGGTCTCTTACAACCATGCAGATCCAAATCCAAGGTTTACTTCAATTTGCTGTACCAATATTTCCCTCAGCTCAGGTGAGACTTCACAGCAAGTATAACCAGTATAGTTGTATTTGTTGCTGGACAGCTGTTGCCCACGGTTTTGTATTAAACATGCCATACAAATAGTAATCATGCTGAAATCTGGCCAGGTGGTGGGATATGCAGGCAGTTGTACTTCTGCAACAACTCCATTGGTACTTGTAAATGGATGCACTAACTTCACTTTCACTACTGTTAGGAAACTCCTAGACTTTGTTTGTGCTGTGATGTACCTGGTGAGAGTAGAACAATATCTATTACAAGTACCTATGTAATAAGTAATGTTATAGCCAACAGAATAGCACTGATTCTGTTACTGCTAGTCTAAAAGTACTTGACAGATCTCCCTTCTTAATTTGTCTCCTGTTCTTCATTCTGGGTGATGCAGAAAGACCTTCTGGGTATACAGCTTCTTTTAAATACCTCCGAATCCAATTTGCATCAAGTAACAGCTCTTCTGGACTGCAGAGGGCTGCACAAGGTAAGTAACAGTTTGTGACTGTATAAGTGCATGTGATGGCAGGGTTCTTCAGTCCCTGTGGAAGATTTATGCAGTATTCCATAATACCAGCTTTCATAGGAATGTTCTCCAGATGACCATCACTGTTTGGAGCATGCAGTTTAAAGGGCTTGCATGTTTAATCCTTGATTGCAGGTGCTATTGCATGAACAATTGTAGTGCTTTCTCAGCTATTAGCATTGTAGCATAGCCATTTGGGTTAAAGAAAGGGATGCACATCATTTCTTACTTCTGATTTAAATAAGGAGTAAAGTGCATCACATTATCTGGTTGTAGTACTTACCTTCACTAAATCTAAAGGATTTGGTGAGACTGATAGCTTTGACCTAGGACTGCCTCCCCACTTAAGCTGACTAGCATTCAATTTGCCAATCAGTCTAATGCTCCAGTCTAAACCTACCGGCTCCACAAATGTTGCTACTTTTATGTTTTAGTGCAAACTCGGCATGCATCTTTCTTTTCTACTTCGCTCATTTTCCCTTTTTCTTTAAATGCCGCCAAATACCATCCATTTGTGCTTATATTCTTTCATGTCTCTTTAATACGCCGCCTAAGTCATCCTCCAATCAGGATCCTGTATTCTCTTTCTTGTAAGGCAGTTTCTCCAGCTGCTTCTTTTTTTCTGCTTCTCTGCTCAGAAGTACATTTCTGGTGTTCACAGCAAGAATAAATTGTACAATAGTAATGCAGTTATTTAAGGTGGCCACAAAAATGAGGTGAACACTGTGCTTTTAAAGCAATAACAGTGCAGCTTTCGCTATTGCCAGTTTGACCTTGTGCTGGATTATGCTTCTGTGTAGGGCCCAATTATTGGTAGGAATCCATAGAGGAAGGTAGGACCCCTATCTCAGCCTAGGGCTCTGACTGTGTTTTATTCCATCTCTGGTGTGATCCCAGCCTCAGGGATTATTTATTTCTTGCTAAGCTGAGCAGATAAGCAAAGAGAAATAGGCAAGTCATGGCAAAGAAAAAGGAAGAAGGCTACAAGGAGTGATCAGGCCAGGGCGACTGAGCTGGAAACATAGTATGTATTGTTTCCTTTGGGATAAACCATTTTGGCTACTTTGTATTTTGGTTCACTATTGCCTATGGGGAAAAAATGTTAAGTTAAGCTACAAAGTAACCTGTGTGTCCCTGGCCTAACAGGGTCATCAATAAATCAAAATCAAGTACTACTGCCTTGCAGAGCTGGGTCCTGGGTTCAATTCCACCCTGAAATCCATCTGCATGGAGTCTGCATGGAGTCTGCATGGAGTCTGCATGGAGTCTGTATGGAGTCTGCATGGAGTCTGTATGTTCTCCCCACACTTGCGTGGGTTTCCTCTGGGCACTCCGGTTTCCTCCCACAATCCAAAAACATACATTTGTGTCTGTCTATGTGTAACTGAATAAGGAAACTGTGTGTGATTTCTCCGGGGGGGGCTCCATTTCCCTCCCACAATCCAAAAACAAACTACATAGGTGTGTGTGTGACTGAATAGAAATTAGATTGTAAGCTCCATGGGGCAGGGACTGAAGAGAAAGGTGAATCTCTGTAAAGTGCTGTGTTATATATCAGCGTTATATAAATACAATACAAATACAAAAAAAAAATACAAAATAAACCAAAACAACAGTGGAATACCTGGCCCTAGATCCATTTATGTATTTGATGGAGGGCTACAGCATTCACACTGGTATCCTTCCATACCTGCCTTGTATTCTAACCACATGCATATGGGAAGCAGTTATGCATGTGTAGATTATTTTCTAAATGGGAAAATACTGGGCAAAACAAGCATGGAAAAGG
>WMED01000506.1:0-34372 GCA_019650415.1 Pipa parva
GCGAAGTGAGCCGAAGGCTTCGGAGCTCACTTCGCTGAATGGTGAATTCCCCCCTTGGTGCCTTAGACCCCATCCACTAATTGTCCACTCACCTTTGTAAAAAATAACCACAGACTAAATTATTTAGTCGTGTGTGACTCATAATTTTATACAAAGTAAAATCACAAATGTCAAGTTTTGAATATTTATATAAAAAATATTTTATAGTTAAAATATATATAGTATAAATATGGCACTATATACAAGGACCTTTCAAAAATGGGTGCCTAATTTAACTCCCATGTTGGTATAAGGAAGGGTTAGCCCTGCTTTGAGAGATATAACCCAGCGATCATAACTGATGAAGACATTGAGGCACACTGATTATTAACCCTTAAAATGTGTGCTGATAGAATAAAATCAGTACTGTAAAATAGAACATTGTTCACAACTGTCAAAATATATTAAAAGCAAAGTTGATAAATCTTACAAAACAAATAACATTTGTTTATGTACATATTTTGTGTCTTAGGTTGTAAAAGACATGGAACAGATGAAATTCAAGTACAATGAACTCCTTAAACAATCTGAAGCTAAATCAATATATAATCAGGTACAGTAGATATTGACAATTGTGTTTAAAGTCCCAATCATTTATTTTGTTTGATAAGGGGGTTATTGACTAAAGACTGAATTGTCGCGTAAACGTGTGAATTCGCCAGCTAACAACGGTTGCACACTTCCCAATAGATGGCTACTGTCGCGGTCACAACTTCATTATGGGTATATTGTTGTCACGTGTGGAGAAAGGACCCTCTATAACACCGTGGGGTTTGGCGTAGGTACACTGCGAGGCACGGAGTCTAAGAGGCCCCTGGTCTTCACCTTTAACCTTTGCAAGAAGGTACTGGGATTTGCTGCAATAGACTCCCAGGTCGTGGCCCTCGAGCGTATCCCCCTAGGGTGGTAGCTAGCCTAGCACAGAGCGAGAACCAGGCTTGAGATCAGCGAGGGCACTAAGTGGAGTACTGTCACTTTAATAGCGATGATCACCAGGAATAACACCAGAGGAGCTGACAATTTAATAAGAACACACAGGGAATCAGGAAGGAGAAGTGCTGATACAGGAACACAACACTAAGAGCCTGAATTAGCTGAAAGCTTAGGCACTGATTGCCCAAGCTAACCAGCTTTTAACCTAGCACACAGTGGGAGCACTCCCAACACGTACGTGTCATGGGAGCGTGCCAGCAGCATGCACACTGTCAGCAGTCCGTAAAAGCTGGGCAGATGCGGCTCGTGCACGAGCCGTCTTGCAAGGTAAGTAATGGTCATGGTGTCCAACGCCAACTGTGACAATTGTCATGGCCACGACTTTACTATTTTTGTGGTTGCGGATTTGCTATGTAAATCCACCATTTAGTCAATAAGGAGTAGCGAATCAGGGCATAGCCACCCATAGTGATATGAATTCACTTCGAGAGTCAAATTCTCTCTATAGTCAATAACCCCCTCAAAGTTGCGTTCTCACTTTTCACCCCTTGTTTTAGTACTTACACCACACAGTAAATATAAAATATATACTTTACAAAGTGGATTATGGAATGTACTGAGACCCCTAAAATATATGCTTAAAGCTGTATTTAAGGATTGGAGACATAAACACTACCATGTAATAGGCATTTTAATTGCTGCAACATTTCTATTTAGGAACAGGCAGTGCTTGCTGTCAGAAACTACTATCTTGATAAAATGAAAATATTGAAGTTTAAATTGGAAGCCTATGAACATGCAATGGACACAAATAACAAAGCCCTTCAAGAAAAAGTTAAGGTAAAAAAATGATATTGTGTTGCAAATATATACCTTTTTAATTGTGGTTGTAGTACAGTAGATGTTGCATCATGAAAAATATCTTCAATCAAACTCAAAGGAATAATACTGAAAGCTCTGACTTTCTAGGCGAGTTTAAATATGTATAATCAATCTCTATTGGCTAACTTCTTTGGCAGCTAGTTAAGAAGTCTCTTGAGTTTTTTTATTATAGTGTATTTGGAGTCATTTACTGACATTAATTCATGCAACATGAGTTTTTATGTAAAATGAGCATTGTGACATTTTTCACTAGTGAAAACTATATACAAATGACAGATTAAAATTTTGAAGAGTAACATTATATCTATTTTTCTGCTTTTAATTACTGACAAATTAAGAGCAGCTGTTTTTCTTTTTCCGCTATGTAATAGAATAATGTATCAAAATAGCACATAATATTTCCACCATGGAGTGGCGTTAATGGTGCTGTTTGCTCTTCATTGTCCACTAATATTATTTAATATAGCACTTGTAGAATATTTTGTAGTTGTAAAATTTAAATTTTGCCTTATTTTTTTAGAGCAAATACAAAATATTTCCTTACTCTGAATCTGCCACATTTCTTTACAGTATATATTTATCTGTGTTTTATACCTGAATACTATATTTTAAGAGACAATGGGGCATCATATTTACTGAATTCGAACAGATTTTTCTACTAGTAAATGCAGCTGGAGAAAAAGCCTATATTTAATAATATCACTGTTTTCTCCTATTTATTAAACTTGTGAAAAAAGCATTTTATCCCCCAAAAGAATTCTCCACCCTCAGGCTGTCGTAAACCCATTATTCCCTATGGAACTGGCCCTGTCATTTAGACTAAGTCCAAAATATTTTCCCATTGAAAAGAGACATCGATATCGATCTGTAATAGAAGGAACTCTCATAGACAAGCATTGTAAAGTGTGAACCTGGTAACGATTCATTTTGATGGGGAAACAGATTTATCCATCCTTTATAAATAAATGAAAAGTACAGAGAGATAAAAACTGACAGTGAAAGGATTGAAATCAATCTATACGGTTGAACAGGTCTTAGTAAATATGCCCCATTGCATATGAATATTTTTAATAATAATAATAATTGAAGCTAGATTATTTGCCAGCAGAATTTAGAAATGGAAAAAGAACAGTTTGTTCAAGAAAAATCGTGCATTCTTATGAAAAAACAAGAATTAAAAGAAAGACTAAAAAACAAAAAGGTAATTTTTCTTTTTAGAAATATTTAAACATTCATTTTTGTGATATGTAAATAAAAAAAAAACAATCTTAAACTTTTTCAGCATGAATAAGTGAATTGCTTGACATAATCAATTCTGTACAGGGAAAAATGTCTAAAAGTAATTTTGCCATTATCTGTGCATTTTAATGTTATTTTTCAAATTCACTGGACTTTATGATTTTCAAGATTTATATTGGGTCGATAAGAAATCATTGGAAAACATCATGATTGACATTGACATTCTTTTGGTGGGAGAATTAACCCTTTGGGTGAAATTTACTAAACGTTAAAAGGCCGATTTCACCTTTTCAAGTTTATTACCTGTAAATCTCACTATTTGGTCGGTAAGTATTGATCGATAATTTTTGATTGGGTTTTTATCGAAACTTTTCAATCAGATTTTCAATGGAAAAATAGCCATATTTTTTGGTTACTTTTTCATAGAAAAATCTGATTGAAAAGTTTCAATTAGTAAAAATTGATTGACAAATATTAATCGATATTTACCCACCGAATAGTGAAATTTACAGGGAATAAACTCGAAAAGGCAAAATTAGCCTTTTTTGAGTTTAGTAAATGTCACCCAAGGAGTGCCACACATGATAGTTTATACAGAATGCAGCACTCCACACATTTTGTTAACGCTGAAGTTTTTATGGTGCTGGTAAAATGAACTGAAGCGCTACAATGGCTCTACTCAGAGTAGGGCTTCACACTTACTGTTCTCCCACTCGGCAATGAGCCAGGTCACCAGGGGGGCAGCTTCTATGACCTGATTAGATCAGAAGCCAATGGGATGAAGATATTACATCACAATGTTGCCTCCCTGGGATTTTTAGTCCTAGCCACACTGCCAATCACACCACTGTCGATCTCTGTCAGTAGGGAAATTATGGGGGGATATAGATGTTTTTTTGGGGGGATTGGGGGATAATGTCCCAATAGTCCCCTATAGTGCCCCACGGTGCCAACTGAACCCCAAACTGCTGCTTGATGCCCCCATACTGCCCCTATACTTCACTAAAATATTTTGCACATTTTCTTACCCCTCTTACTGCCACATTGCTGCTGACCTCTGCTGGCATGGGGAATATAGGGGGGTCCTGGGCGGGTTGCCCCTTGATGACCCTATTTGCCCCATATAGCTCCATAAAATTGCCCAGTATTGTCACAGTGCACCCAGTATGCCCCATATTTTCTCAGACCTTTTTTCCCAGCCACACTGGCTGCCACATCGCTGATGATCTCTGCTGATGGGGAGGGGAGATTTGATGGGGTAATTATTCTCCAGTTTGCACCATTTATTGCTCCAGTATGCCCATTTATTGTCCTAGTATGTTCCATTTATTGCCCGAGTATGTCCCTTTATTGCCCCAGTATGCCCCATTATTGCTTCAGCATTATCCCAGGGGAAATTAGGGAGCTGAGGATATCTGAGGGGGAATCATAACCAGTATGGCCCTGTATTGCCCCAGTATACACCAATATGCTTGTGTATTGCTCAGTATGCCCAAGAGTTGATCTAATATGCTGCATAATTTCCTCACATTGCCTCAGCAAAGCCCTAGATTGCTAACTTGTCATATACCCCCTCCTATGCCCTAGACTGCTTGCAACTCTTGTGGATTGCTCATATATCGTCTGGATCACAGCAAACTGCAGTGGATCAGCTGCCTGTAACTGGTTAATTACACATAACTATAGCACGCTAATTTTTTAAATCTGTTTGAACACATCCATAACACACTTCCTCACCCCATAAAAAACTCCCTCACTCCACAACCCATCCTCACCCACACCCCACACACACACCCCATACACACACCCCATACACATTTATATATATATTTGCTTGTGATTGCATTAATTGTTTTATTGATTATTTTTTGCTAGTCAGTTTTTTCTATTGTTGTGTTTGCACACACCCACAACACCCCCAAATCCATAACACACTTTCTACCCCATACACAACCACAAACCATATACATTTGCAATATATTTGCTTATTCTGTGTAATATATTTGTGATTGCATTACTTACTGTGTTATTGATGAACACATGCACACCTGTATACCCTACACCCCAGTCATGCGCACTAACCCCATGTCATTCAAGCACACACCCCATTCTTGTTGATTGTATATATTTGCTTGATCTTTGTATATATTTAATTGTGATTCGCTATGTTTGTGCAGGTCAATTTATTTTAGTTGTTAATAGTAAAATCTGTCTTTGCACAGTGTGACTAGTGGATCATATATTTTCTTACCACTGAACACACTATGTAATCTCTGATTTTATTACTGTGTATGCATTGAGGTTATAGAAGGTTCAAAAGGTTAGATTTGGTTCAGTGTTTGTTTGTTTGATTGTTAGCTTCTTGGAACAGGTTCTAGTTCTTTCTGCATGATTTCAAGAAAAGTTGAGTTTTGTTGGTATTGTTGGCTGTTTTGCTTTGAATTTTTTTTTTAGGCTTGGTGTAGGATTACCCTTGCTTGAGGTGTACAAAGTTCAGAGGAAACCTCTAGATCATTCTTTCAGTACTTCAAACTAAAATAACAAGGAGAATATTTACAACATTGGAAGCTACAAAATTCTGTATGGAGCTTGGCTCAGGTGAAGAGATTAGTGACTGGCTATTTTCCTACAGATTCTGAGGGTGACTCATCTACTGACACCACAAAGCAGTGGGGACACTACTAATAGTGGTAGAGTGGCCCTTAGTGGAGTTTTGGAGTCACTGATGGATGTGGACCTAGGTCAGGAAGAAGGAAAAAGTACACTGTAACTGGTGTAGGAGAACCTGTTTAGATGTCTCCTAATATGTATGCTCCTGAAATCCTCCCATTACTCCAAGCCCTAGGATTCAGTGCTGATACTAATAATTTTCATCTGATTAACTATTTTCATTTGTTTGTCATGGAGGCTATTTTTCAGGATATGGGGCTCTATGTAAAAAATTTTGCACAGCAGTTTTTAGCTCAACATCCCCTATAATCCCATTCCAGAGCTCAGGACTGGACTAGCACCAATGTTCCCTCTAAGCTGTGCGCATGTGCACGCGCACATGACCCGGCAGACCAGCGCACAGAGATTAAAATGGTGCGCACAAAAAATGCATGTCACTACTGCAGACAGAGCCGATTACAGCGCTTTTCACTTTCTTATCTTTTATGGCGGATCATAAAAGATAAGAAAGTGAAAAGCGCTGAAATCGGCTCTGTCTGCAGTAGTGACATGGTAGATTACAGCTCTCTTGTCTGCCTACCCCCCCCCCCCCCCCCCCCCCCCCCCCGGTCACTGCATGTCAGAGGTTATCATTTATATATTGATCATTTTTATGTAATCATCCCCTTATTTAAATACTTGTGGCCTTTAAATACGTTCCTTTACTCCAGGTTAGAGAGTTTACACAGAGCCAGACATTCATATACACATAAGGATCTTCCTCTTTGAACAGCCCACAGCCAGAATAGCATTCTACAGTATATACACTGTACAAAAGTCCCAAATCCAGAGTTTATCTAGTAAGAAATTCTCTTTTCCCCAGGTGATCTGGTTATCTTTACTTTCTTTATTAATCTTGTGAAAGGTTAACCTTGTCTCAGTCAGAAAGTTACTTGGTCTCAGCACAGTGAGGTCTGTACAGGACTGGTTCCTGCCTCATGGAGCTTCCTGATCTTTCCCTGGCTGCTGGGTCTATTCCTTTCTTTCAGTTCTGGGTTCTTTATGCAGTACTGGACTCTGAAATAAGCAGTAAACCAGGAGTCCTCTGATTCCTATATGTGTGCAAACAGGCTGCTTCACTTTCCTGCAATCACTCTGCACAGCCAAACTCCATTTCTCCCTTCTCTCCTGCACTTCCCTGCACACACTGGAAGCAAGTTCCTGTCTCCCCTCTGGCCCCCTCCTCTAGGTCTCCCAGGCAACCCCTCCTTCCTGGAACTGTTCAAACAAATTAACTCTTACAGAACAGATCATAACTTTACATTCTCTTACAAACAATGTATAACATTACACTGTATGCAACAACCCAGTTCAACTCAAATTAGTACTGTATACTCATGTACACTACAGTTTTCCTAAAAAAAGCAATTTTTAATTGGAAAAATTTTTTAAAGAAAATATTTTTAAAAATGATTTCACCCAAAACAATAAGCAATCAAAGAAAAAAATTGCAAATAAGACATTGCATGTTTAAGCCCAAAGACCACTGAAAAAAGATGCTATATATTTTTCCTTGAAATCACCTTGCTTTCCCCTGCAAAAATCTTACTTAAACACATACAGCGCAAAACTCTGCTCTGCAGAATGTGGTGAAAAGAGTTACCATCCACCTGGCACTGAAAGGGTTAACCCAACTCTGGGCGTTATTTTTCTAACGGGTTAACAGGTCAAAAAACTTTTTGACTTTTATACATATCCCCTTTAATTGCTTAGTGCTTCCCAAACTTATTTTTCCGTGGCCCGGTTATTTTTGTGCTTATCCTTCGTGACCCACTAATTTTTTTTGCATACCCTGGTGCGTGTGTGTACAAGAAAACATCCAGTCACTGCTAGTGAGGATTGCCGGACGCGTTTCGATCCAAGCAGGAGCTTCCTCTCGCGGCAAGTGAACAGTCCTGTCTGCCACGTGTGTTTTTAAGGCATACAATGCGTGTTGCGTCATGAAGTAGCCGGCTTATAAATATTCCTGAGCGGTACCGTGCGCAAAGTTCCTTAGGGACTTCGCACACGGCACCGCTTATGAATATTCATGAGCCGGCTACTTCATGACGCAAGGGACTTTGCGCACGGCACCGCTCATGAATATTCATGAGCGGTGCCGTGCGCGAAGTCCATTACTAGTTTTCAGTCATGAAAACCCATACGCGCTCTCGTGACCCGGCATTTTGCTTTCGTGGCCCGGTACCGGGTCGCGACCCACCATTTTGGAAACGCTGGCTTAGTGGCTCAGATTATCTATGTTTTCATTTGATCTAAATGTCAGAATGTATCAGTATTATACAGCAAAATACTGACATCTTTAGGAGATCTCTGGTAGAACATCTTCTTATAAACAAATCCAAAAATGTATTAGTTGCAAGACTACATTTTCAGTTGCCTTTTGTATATGTATGTATGTATGTATGTATAATTTTATATATAAAGCGCCAAAAATTTACGCAGCGCTGTACAGTTCAGCAATACAATACAGACATGGGAAAAGTGCATTAAACAATACAAATATAATATCACATGGATATGTGATATTAGTATGGGAACACATTGCTTGGTTTAGAAAGTAATTCGTCTGATGAACAAAAATTAACCACAAATTGTTGACGCATGGAAATATTTTAGTAACTTTTGGCTCCGTTATTCATAAAAGGGCCAAAAATACATCTACTAAGAATACAAGGGCAGTGATTGTGGCTTTGCCCAAGCCATAAGTCCTTGAGACATTGGGGATTATTCACTAAGGTGAGAATTCGACTGTTGAATTCTCAATCAGTGGATTCCCAATTTGTGACAGCGACAATTCTCCAATTGTAAAGTCGCGACCACGACAAACTTGAAAGTTGTGACAATTTTGCATAGTAAAATCGAAACTGCAACAATATTTTCATTCTAAAACTACGACTGCAACAGTAGCAGTCTATTGCGACTGTCTTTAGCTGGCGAATTCACATCTATGCTCAACAAGTTGGATTTTAGTGAATAACCCCTTTAATCACTATGATGCATTGCTGGGAGTAGAAGGTTTTTATTTTGGAACAATTCCTTCCTAGTTTATTTGCTTTGAATTGTAGTTTATGTGTTGATTTTGACAGTTCAATTTCTTTTGATGGTTTGAATCTTGAAGTATATTTTTGCGAATTGCTTTCCTTTTTAAAGGTAAAATTTAGACTAAAGGACTTAGGGCCACATTCTGAGAAGTCCAAATAGTTATGTAGAGCTCTGAATTTGCGTCTTTTGTCCACTTCCCTATATTTGCTTTTTGAACAAACTTTGCAAACTTCAGCGAATACGTGACCAATTTGGGTGACTACAATAGTCACAATCTTACAGAGCTTTTCACATCTTTTTGTGTGCATGTGCACATGTACTTCTACTATTGACAAAGTGGAGGAGTGGTGAGAAGGTGTGAATGTGACTAGGTGTACTGCTCTGAATTCACCTGATTGACCTCACCAGATCAGACTGCGAATTGGGGGGTTGATAGCAGGGCTCCAGCGTTATGTAAGGAAACTATTTCTTCAAAAGTGACAATGGTGACTGTGACTAAATGACATCATAACCTAAAGACAAATGACATAGAAATAGAATATTCACAGTTAGTGAGATATGGTGAGGATGATGTCACTGCCCTTTACTTGTCGAATTCACCACACTCTGCATGATTTCTCATCCTTCTTCTGACTGACTATGCCACACGACGCATGCGACAGTGATTGCCGCTGTTCTGCCTGTATCCACTCCACTCCACTTAGTCACTGCTGAGAAGTGAATTAACTACTATTTTGACAATGTGACTCAAATTGTAGCGAGGTGAATTTGACAGGTGAATTCACCCTTTTGAGAATGTGGCCCTTATTCACTAACGTTCAAACAGTTGTAGTGACATTTCCTCCTTGAAACGGATCCATGAGAATCATGAAAACATAAGATCAGTTCACTTCAGTGAATTTGCATCACAATGTATCCTGCTACTTACTCTTCAACTGACTAAGCCTCATAACAGTTTGAATAGCATCTCATTCCATAGTAATGTAAAGGGATGTGAATTTGGTATGACTAGTACATTTTCCCCTTACAAAAAAGAAACAAATTGCAAATGATCTTTTGAAGCTAATTACGTTTGCTGTTTCATTCATTTTAATGCAACACAATACGCCTTTTCGTATTCACTACTGTGACAGACTTCAGTGCTTGATAAATACACAAATCACCTGTGCGCACACACGTAAAGCAATGCAAAGTGCTCAGTAAGGCTTAGGTTCACAAGACCGTATGATGCTCAGCATATCATACGCTAGTGTGAAAAAAAATACAGCTCAATGCAAGCTGATGGTACTTACCTAGTACTGGACAAACCAGCGTATGATGCGCATACGCTGGGTCCGGAATGCTGTGTGCCGCATTTTGGCCGGCGTATATATGCTGCGTCCAAAATGCCACACACAGGAAGTGATGTGAACGCCAAGGGAGCGTTTACACCGTCGCTGGTAAGTCCAATAGAAAAATACTCTTGCATTATTTTTCTTTTCTTTTTTTCACACTAGCTTATGATGCGCAGCGTATATCATATCCTCGTGTGAACCTAGCCTAAGTCCACGACTGTGAGTTTGCTGAATACTGGAATATGGGGGGAGGGGCGAATAAATTGAATTCACATCTCTACAAGACTATTCGGCCTTTCCTTATATAAGATGGATAATGTTGCATCCATTGGATTTTTAAAACAAAAAAGCTCTTTTTTTTTTTTTTTTTTTTTTTTTTTAAAGGTATTTTTATTTTCCTTATGTCAGGTTTTAGACCATTTACTGCACAAAATTTCTTTTCATAACACTTTGTTAAGGAAATATAAATGAGTTGTTATATACTGCGTAATGATAAGAGAACAGAATTAAAAAGAATCCATTGTTTTGAATTTATCATTAACAAGATAAATAATCACTTTCATGTTTTAGCACAAACAAGCAAATATATGATTACATTGTAGATTAGTGCTAATCCTTTTATGCATTTCTTTTTTCATTTTTATTATATTTTACAGCCACTTAATGCAGACGATGAATTGCAGAAGGCAGAACTGGAAAGTACACATGATGCCAAGGAGAATGCAAACGAGTTTTTGAGTATAAGAGAAAATGAAAGTTCGAGAACTATTTCTACTTCATATATTGTGGTATATAAACTACTGCAAGCTATTGTACATAAGGTAATTGGTTTTAAACAATAGTAATAGTACATGTAAGTTATCCTTAGGAAGAACCAGTTGTTGAGCCATTTATTCTTTTGTTTCATTTAAACGATATGCTGCAGTATTACCATGTTTCAGAAATTGCATTGGTTAAATACATTTCCCATGATGCAATGTTAAAATTTGGTGAACAGGTAGTTAGGAGAAGTACTTGAAGAAGATGAAACATCCATATGTTCAAAATCATGAAGGCATGTATGGTTATGGTAGATTTAAGTTATAAACAGCAAGTTTCTACACTCTCCATTGCACTGCAACTCAACTGCTCTTTTTCAGTGGGAATACACATATCATCCCTATGTGGCCTTAAATAAGGAACTATATGTAGCCCAATCACATCCATACGTATCCAGGGGAAGCCTCGTTCCCTTACAATCCTGCAGGTGTATGCACCAACCACTGATGCAAAAGAAAAGGACATCAAACAATTTTATGCAGACCTCCAATAGGAAACCAATCAAGGACCGCCAAGGACATCCTCTTTATTGCTGGGGATTTCAATGCTAAAGTAGGCATTGGAGAAGAGCCACTAGTCATAGGACAGTTTGGATTAGGAGAACGAAATAAAGCTGGTGATCATTTGGTACAATGTTGTGAAGAAAATCAAATACTGATTGCAAATACGTGGTTTAAACAGCCAAAACACCACTTATACACATGGACAGCTCCTAACGTAGAGCATAGGAACCAGATTGATTACTTCCTTTATCAACAACATTGGAAGAGCTCAGGACAAGCAATCAAAGCGTTACCAGGTGCCAATTGTGGTTCTGACCATCAACTACTTGTTGCAAAGGTCAAACTCCATTTCAACACCATCAAGTGATCACCCACAACATGACATTTTGACACCAGTAACATCCCAGCACAATACTCTGTTCAGGTAAAAAATAGATTTGAGCCATTCAACAGGACAGAAAAAGCCCTTGATGAATTATGGGAAAAAATGAGGTTAATTAATGAACGTAACAGAACAATGCATTTCATAGAAAAAGACAGCAAAAAGACCACAGTGGCTCTCAGATGTGACGTTCAAAATTGCCAATAAAAGAAAAGCAGCAAAGCCTTTGGCAAGGGCAACAACTTCAGATTGCTCAATGCGGAATTTCAAAGATAAGTGAGACAAGATATGGAGCATTACTGGAATGAACGGTGTGAAAACTTGGAAGATGCAAGCAAGCAAGGTCACACCCATGAGTTCTTCACCCATGGGAAGTAGTCAAGGGCACCATTCGCAACCTGCAAAGCTGCAACAATCAAAGATCAGAATGGCAAACTACTACAAAGTGAAGACCAAAATAAACAAAGGTAGCAAGAATACACAGCAGAACTTTATTAAAATAAGTGATCAAGTCAACCAGAGAGTCCCAATCCAGGAAGAAGCAGATATTCTGGAGGAAGAAGTAGCCTGGGATCTGAAACAATTACCAAACAGGAAAGCCCCTGGCATTGACTGCATACAGGTTGAATTACTCAAGTCTACGCTCATCACAATGCTAGCAGAGCTCTGCTGGCAAATATGAAAGACAGAATCATGGCCTAGAGATTGGACAAGATCAGTCTTTGTCCTGCTTAAGAAAAGGGTGATACTCAAGAATAATGCAACTATCTGACCATCATACTCATATCACATGCAAGCAAAATCATGCTGAAAATTATTTTAAAAATGCATGACATCAATTATCAAGAGTGAGCTCCCCAATGTCCAAGAAGGATTTCTAAGAGGCAGCAAAACCAGAGATCAAATTTCACACCTGTGGGGTGGATCATGGAGAAGACATGCAAATATCAAAAGGATGTATACATGTGCTTCATTGACTACAGCAAAGCATTTAACTGCATTGAAGACAACAAGCTATGGGAATATCTGAAGCAAATGGGCATCCCAGAGCATCTAGAAGAATGCTCTACATTAATCAAGAAGCCACAGCCATGATAGAATTTGGCATCACTGATGCTGTATTTCACTTCTGAAGTGACTATTACAATGTGGTTTCTGTCTAAGCCTAATCAGGAGGGGACCTACTACCAGTCGGTAGAGGCCCAGGACTGAACACTTTCCCTCCAAAGAAAGTAGTATTTAACCCCTCTGGAGGTCCTTAGTGAAATTACACAATTTAACTGTGGAAATTGTTAAATATTGTTAAAGGATTATGTCACTAATTATGTTATGTACATAATTGGCCACTAGATGGAGCTGCAACTAGTGTAAATCATTACACGCTGAACATTGGAATTTAAATGTATATGACATAAAATTACGATAAAGGAACCCTGTCTGGTAATATATACCAAACAGGGTTACATATATAAGGGCAATTACTTTGAGTGCGATGTGTAAAAATGTAAGAGGACTTTTATAATCTGCAGCTTTGTTTTTTTTACCAGTGCCCAAAGCTTTATTGACTTGCATATATATATATATATATATATATATATATACCTATGTCTAAATGTGTGTGCTGTGCCTACACTAGCAAATAAACTTGTTATTGATTGTAGACATTACCATTAAGGGTGAAATTGATTAAAATCAAAAGCATTGATATTGCAATATCGAAGGAATATTTAACGATTTAAAGGTAAAATTCCGATATCACAATATCGATAGCATCGATATCGGTAATTTACCAATTCTGATGAGTTAAAGCAGATTTATTAGCCATATGCAACCATGAAAGCAACCAAGTTACAGTACAAGCAATCACCACCAACCATACTGGCCAATGTGTCCTTAGCTGAGTTAGTGATAATTATACTGTATGTTCAACAAGCTAATGACACAGGTGCAATGTGCTATAGAGCCAGTTATTTCCCCTTGGTAAAAAGTATTTAGCATTTTTATGTCTTCATTAGGTTAATTTTATATACACTGAAGTAGAAGACGTGCAGCACTTTGTTGAGCAAGATTTATGCAAAATGAATATGGATGCAAATAATCAGAAAGAGCTGAATAAAATGAAAGAATTTTTTTCACATGCACCCAACGTTAACAATAAATCTTCTGAACGGTAAGGTGAATATAGCACAAAATGTACCCTTGTCATTTATGAGGGTTAACCTATGTAGGTATGAACAACCAATAGGGGCAAGAATTAGGTTTAAAAATGCTGCTAAGCCACACCTTCTTGCCAAAGTATTCTGGTTTGAAGAGTATAGTGTAGTTTGTGGCAGCTGTGTATTTCTAAGTGTAACGGTCGGCATGGCCGCCGTTCCTTACCTGGGCAGGGGCTCCTCGGCGCGTTATTCTTAGGCGCACGAGCTGCGCCTGCCAGGCCTTTATTCACTTCCGTCAAGTGGGCCCATTGATCTCGTCTGTCTGGTCATCCTGGTATCAAACGGACCATGGAACTCATTTCTCGATTTTATTAGTGGCCTCAATGTAAATCTTCAGTTAAAGACTTTGTCAATGCTTGCACTACCTGTGCCCATGTCAAAGTTCCTCGTAAATCCCCGGCAGGGGCACTTCTTCCATTACAGATTCCCGATAGACCCTGATCCAATATTAGCATGGATTTTGTTACCGATTTACCTTCATCCCAAGGCTGTACTGTGATTTGGGTTGCGGTAGATCGTTTTTCTAAGATGGCACATTTTATTGCGTTGAAGTCTTTACCTTCTGCCCCTCATCTAGCTCAAGTCTTCTTCAAAGAGATTTTTCGTCTCCATGGTTTTCCCAAGCACATTGTTTCTGATCGGAGAGTTCAATTTGTGTCCAAGTTTTGGAGAGCCTTATGTAGCTTGCTAAACATTAATTTGGGGTTTTCTTCCAGCTACCATCCACAAACTAATGGCCAAACAGAGCGAATCAACCAGTCCTTAGAGCAATTTTTAAGGATGTACATTTCTTCCTATCATGATAATTGGGTTGAACTTTTACCATGGGCAGAGTTCACTCATAATAACCTGGTCTCTGAGTCAACGGGTAAAACTCCTTTCTCTACTGTTTTTGGTTTTCATCCTGAAGTTCCGCTTCCACTCAAGCCAAATACTTCTGTTCCTGCAGTCAATGACTTAGTTAAAGATCTTTCCAATAATTGGATCGAGGTTCGATCGAAGTTGTTGCAGTCGAGAGACAGAGTAAAACATTGGGCTGATAAACGCAGAGGGGTAACTCCTTCTTTTTCTGTTGGTGATAGGGTTTGGTTGTCCACAAAGAATCTTCGCTTGAAGGTGCCTTCCTTAAAATTTGCTCCTCGATTTATTGGTCCTTTTTCGGATTTTACAAAGAATTAATCCGCTGGCTTATAAATTAAAACTTCCTCCTCACCTACGAGTTTCCAATTCCTTTCATGTTTCTTTACTGAAACCTTTGGTTTGTAATCGGTTTACGAAGAGATTTCTCCCACAGGTACCTGTCCCCATGGACAATTCTGAAGAATATGAGGTTAAAGAGATCCTCACGCAAGTGTCGGGAGCGCTCCCGCTGCATCAAGACGCAGCGGGAGATTTAAAAGGCTGGACAGCTTGGGGATTCGGTGCCTAAGATTCCAGCTACACAGGTCTCATAGCGTTCCTGCTATACTATTAGCGTTCCTGATTTATATACATATATTCAGCTGTTCCTGCTATCCTGCTTCCTGGTGATCCTGGTATTTACCTCATTAAAGTGACAGTGCCTATACATGTTACAGTATATTCCCAAGTCTGTTTCTGTGCCTATTACAGTATATTCCCAAGTCTGTTCCTGTGCCTGTTTCAGTCTCCGGTTCTAGGACTAGCAACTACCTTGTTGGGTACACTCGGGGGTCGCGATCTGGGGGTTTCCCGCAGCTAAGACCAGTACCTCCTTGTGAAGGTTAAAGGCGAAAACCAGAGACCCCTTAGACTCCGCGTCTCGCAGCCTACCTAGCCAAACCTCAAGGTAGTACAGAGGGTTCACTACCAGTCAGTGACACTAAGCATTTAGCTAGCGTTTGGTTTTCTAAACATGTCTGTGATTGTTTGTTCTTTTCCCGTTATCTGCCTGGGGGGGTCTAAACTCCACAGCAGATTTTTAGGAGAGGAGACCCAGAGAAGGGAAAGGGAGCAGAGAAATCACCAAGATATTGACCCCCTTCAACAGAACAGATAGTGCTCTTGCCAGCCCCCTATGATGTCTAACTCTAGTCAGTGGATAGGACCCATAGTCCCAAGAGGGCTCTGGGCACAAGCCTAGGCCACCTTGTGCATAATCCAGCTCTGCTACAACTGCTTCAATGTGTCTGCTTCCCCCTTCCGGTCAGCAATACTAATCTGTATGCTCTGTATCGCTATCCTAAGGAGCATTCCCTGTGAGTCCCTTCCTGTTTGGGTGGTTTTAGATTTGCATTGGGAAACTGACCTGCTAGGCAGAGGAGAATTATCTTAGTTCATTGCATCATATCTTGACAATATTCAAATGTATAGCTGTAATGTAACTAATTATACCCACTTAAAGTGTTCCTTCACACTAAATTATTTTTTAATATTATGATCCAATTGGTGGGCCAATGTAGCATGCATGACAACTTTCCAAGTGGGTATCCCATAAGTAATTCCTTATGTATACAGAGGTCTGTCTTGATCTTTTAGTTTGTTCTATACAATCTGTTGCTAATGTCACTTTGGCTCTACTTTATCTTTGTTCATAAGGAGTGCACAATATAATTTACCTCTGGAGCCTAAGAGATGGGGAGCTTCTGCTGTCAGTTACACAGTAAGATACACTATTACATAATGTCAAAAAAAAAAAAAATGATGTTTAGCCTCTGCATTCCCATTTCCTGGTTCATTCAGGGCAAAAATAAATTTACACATAACTAAAAAATTCATTATTTGCTAGAACAGTACCAAATGCATCTTTAGATTTAATCAAAACAGCACTAATCATCACCTCACTTAGTAGACTATTCCACAACTTTATTACTCTTTTGAAATTTATTAAAGTTGAAAAGACCACTCTCGGTCTTTCTAAGTTTATCACGCAAGATCTAGCATTGTTCCCATGAGATTACCACGCGTTGTTAGATTTTTCGATCTTGAGTTTTTTTATCTTGATTTTTCAAATTTTTCGATGGAAAGATAGCCATACTTTACTATAGTAGTATGGCTACCTTTTTTTGAAAAACTCAATAAATAAACTCAAGCAGTAATATCGCAGGAACACGAAGATTTCGTGCGATAATCTCAGAAAGACTGAGGGGGTTACTCACTAAAATCTGAATAGTTACGTATAGGTGCGAATTCACCAGATAAAGACAGTCGCAATAGGCTGCTACTGTCGTAGTTGTAGTTTTATAACAAGAATATTGTTGCAGTCGCGACTTTATTATGGGAAAATTGTTGCAATGTTAACGTTAAAAAATTGTCACGACTTTACAATAGGGAAATTGACGCAGATTTAACTATGGGAATCCGCTGTTTGAG
This sequence comes from Pipa parva, assembly GCA_019650415.1. Lineage (NCBI taxonomy): Eukaryota > Metazoa > Chordata > Amphibia > Anura > Pipidae > Pipa > Pipa parva. The sequence continues at coordinate 17,429 of WMED01000506.1, forward strand.
AATTCGACAGTCGAATTCGCACCTTAGTGAACAACACCCTGAGTGCGGTCTTTCCGACTTTAATAAATTTTGCCCATTATTACAGTAAAGAATCCCTTTCTGTTCTGATGGTAAAAACTTCTTGCCAACCCTTGAATAATTATTTTTACTGATGTTTTTTGAAACACCACAAACACCCAACAATATTTTCCTTATAGTTTTAAAAAGCAGTACAAGTAAGTGTTGTGCATAGTTAACAGGTCTGACATAGGATCATATTTTTACTGACTTGGATTTTTTCCATAATGACAGTTTAAAATTTGTTCTAATTTTTACAAACAGTCAGCAATTTGTGAAAGAGCATAAAATCACTGTAAGCAAACAAAATTTCACATTTGAATTCCTATAACACTTGTCTGGGATAAACATAATGATTAATTTAATTATAGGGACATGGACACAGTCAGGCCTTGTAGAAATCTGTTATCTCCACAGGCAGATGAAAACCACCTTGACATTGAAAAGGTTGCTTTAGAATGTATACAAACAGGCAAGATTCCACAATGGGTGTTTATACATTCTAATACTACACCTGGTAAGAGGTTCACTTTTCTAATCCTACCTTGTTTATATTCATGTAGACAATACTTTGTGTTTTACCCTTAAATTTATAGCAGGTGTGTCATTTTATTACTTAATGAAAATATTAAATTTAAGGCTCAAAAAAGTTTTTCATCCCTATTATTATCAATTCATTTAGACTTCAGCATCACTTGTATGCAAATGATACCCAAATTTATTCATCCTCTCCTGCGCTAACACCTGAAATACAGACTTAAATTTCCAGCTGTCTCCTGGCAATCTCCTCATGGATGGCCAAGCACCAGCTCAAATTAAATCTCACTAAAATGGAATTGATTATCTTTCCACCCAAACCTGGACCTGCTCCTACCTTTTCCATTCTAGGGGATGGTGCGATCATCAACTCTGTAACTGCTGTCTTGGCGGTACTTTTATCTCTGCTCTTTCTTTCTCTAAACACATCTCTACCACTGCCAAAACCTGTCGATTTTTCCTGTGCAACATTGCCAACGTCTGCCTATTTATCTCTCGCTCCTCTGTTAACACCCTCATGCACAATCTCGTCCTATCCTGCTTGGACTACTACAATGTTCTTCTATCTGGCCTTCCATCTTCCTGCCTCTCCTCACTCCAGTTTATTCTAAATTCTTCTGCCATAACTCTCTCACTCTCTCCCCAGAGGGAACATACTTTCACCCAATCTCTCTCTGCTCCCTGGTTCCCAGAAAGCAAACTAATCATTTACAGTGTTCTCCTTTTAACATTTTGTGTACCCGTACATTCAACATGAACTGTGCTCCTCTCAAAGCAACCAGCTTTGCATGCCACACACCAATACTGCCCTTTCACGTCTTAAACCCTTTTCTCTCTCTGCCCCTCACATCTGGAATTCTATGCCCCTTTATCTTTACTAGGAACATTCCCTCTGAACTTTTAAAACCAAACTGAAATCCTACCTTATGGAACACTAGCACTGATATTTATCACTGACTTTTATGTATATATTTCATTTAATTCTTAATTAGTTATTCATGCTTAACTTTTGTATTTATTGATCTGTGCTTCAGCACATTGTTACAGCTCTTTTTACACTTCTATCTCTGTATGTATGTCTTCCTCATTTAGGGAGTTATTCACTAAAGTCCGAATTGTTGCGTACAGGTGCGAATTTGCCAGATAAAGACAGTCACAATAGACTGCTACTGTCGCAGTCTCATCTTTATAATAAGAATATTGTCGCTGTCTTGACTTTATTATGAGAAAATTGTCACAATTTTAACTTTAAAAAATTGTTGTGACTTTACAATGGAGAAATTGTCATGGATTTGCTATGGGAATCCGCTGTTTGCGAATTCAACAGTCGAATTCGCACCTTAGTGAATAACCCCTAAGACTGTAAGCTCTATGGGGCAGGGACCTCCAACCTCTTGTGTCAATCACAACTTGGCACTTAAAGTGAAGTATTATTGTGATATTATACTTGTATTGTTTAATGCACTTTTCCTATGTCTGTATTATATTTCCAGTATAAGGCTGAATTGTAGAGCACTGTGTAAATTTGTGGTGCTTTAAAAAATATAATTATACATACAGACATTATATATCATTTGGTGAACAATATTTATCTGAAAGAAAACTATGCTCAGTAACTCTGAGCATTAATGAACAGTGCCCCCCCTCCTGTTATGGCTTTACTATGCAAGACAAGCCTTCTGTGCCCATTATGCCTACAATGACATTAACTGGAGAAAGCAGACCCTAGTAATAAATGATTATGAACAGCATAGGCAATACAGAATTCACAGTTAGAATATTAGAGAAAATCTCACAAGATCAATGGGTTCATTTATTAAACAGTGAAAATCTCATCTGCATTCATAGCTACACTTCATGTTAACGCACGTATTGCGTAGTGAAGTCAGTCATGCATATTCACTTTTAATGTAGTCCCACCCTAATGAAGTAAATTGCAACAAAGTGATTTCTGAGCGTAGTCTAGCGAATAGTAGCAGATTGTATGTGTGTATTTCAGCAGCATCATCAAAAATATGTATAAAAAGGCAAGAAATATATAGAAAAGTTCACCTGTATGCCAGTTTGTCAATGCACAAACTCAACATAACAACACAAGCCCCAAACTCTTTCAGTTGGAGAAATCAATACATCCATCTTTATGCTCTGGCAACTTCATGGGGGCATCAGAATGATTAGCACATTAGCCCTTAAATTACCCCCTAAATTTCTTAAATCTCTGTGCTGTCATTTTGTAAATGTAATTTCAAAAAAATACAGTATTACCCATCAATTAAGGTCATGAATGCCCATTTAGTTACCACTGATGATTATTTTTGCGATGAGAATATTCTTCCATTGCATTTATGCTACTTGTATATTATATCTTGGTTTGATAGGAGTCAATGGCATGACAACACAGAACAGACAACATGATTGCTGGATGTAAATATTGGATACAGCGCATATACTGAAGAGACCTTGGAAACCACTGAAATAAACAATAGTAAAGTAGACAAATACAGTATGTTAGTAAAATAGATGTTTTCATTCACTAGGTACAGGGAATTTTTATGCTTGAATCCTGTAGCCTTTTGCTCGTGCTTATTACATTGATTTAGGGCCACATTTTACTATGTCCAAACTTTATGCCATGAGTAAGCGCCGTGCGCAAAACACGTAGGCGCTATGATTGATGTTTGTTTTTAAAATCTTTTTAATCTTGCCCATGTGGTGAAATAAAGTTTAAAAACATTGATAATTGGAGTGCTGGAATTATCTATTTCATTCGATTGGACATGTCTGCTTCTTCCTGAGCACCCGGCTAAACTGCACAGCATTAGGGGATCCTAGCAGCAGGCGACGGAGAAGGTAATCCTCTCTTACATTTGTAAAATCTAAAATAAAACATTTGTGTTGTCCTGAAAAACATTCCAGTTAAGAGAGTGTCCTAATATAAGAATACATATCCTTTCTACCAAATGAAGCAGGGGTGCAAATGCATATCAGCAACAAAAACAAATGCTAGCTAGGAGGAATCCACTAGGATGACAATTGCACATTTGAATGTTCAGGCATCGGTAAACAGAGATGATTTCTCTAAACAATAACAGGTGAACCAACAGCTGCAGTGAATCAACCAACAGTTACAGCATCTATGGCTCAGAGGACATACCTGGGAATTGCTCAGAAGTGTTTTTCCACAAAGCAAAAAAGGCATATATAAAACATGCCACTTACCTAGCAGTTTTAAGATATTCACTACACAGCACAAATGAACTCATTGCGAGTTAAAAGTGGCATGCCTACAGGGGAATCTCAATAGGTATACAATAAAATTCCAGAGGAAGATACAAAAGGCTACATTAAACTCAAATATGAAATTCTGGTTCATATGGTGCATGCCAAAGGATCTGTGCCCGAGTATATGACCAGAAAAGCCAACCAGATCCCAGATGTGTGATCTAGTATAGCTGATCAGCAAGTGCCTTAGTGAATAATGCTGCCTGTGACTATTTCCAAGGCTGGCTCAATAGAATGTAAGGCCAAGGTAGATGTAACATTTTGTGGCCTACCTACTTAAGGCAACTGTAATATCCCTTTTTATTTAAAAGTTATTGCTTATTTTGTAAGCACTAATATAAGGAAATGTTTTCTCTCCAGTAATTCATCAGAAACCCTGCAGCGCTTCTTCTGATATCCCTTGGTAGGAAGGTGGGTAATAGGCTGATACACATTCTGACTTTATAGTAGAACCTCTGACACAAACTTTCTGGTCACAAAGGTGGAGATGTCTTAACCAAGCAGAGAACTTGGTTGAGACACTATAGTTGAATTTGTATAGGATGGAGGAAATAAAGCTATGTCAGTGTCTTTGTAATATTCTCTCTGCCAACAGGAGGGAAAGGAACACTGAAGAATTGATGGTAGGATATGAAGTAAATGGTGGCAGCGATATTCAGGGAGTGCAAAATAAATGAGACGCAGTTATTGAGAGAAAAATGCATGGGAGGGAAATAGGTAAGAGTAAAAAGATAAGGATATGTACAATATGCATCCCACTTGCATAATACAGAAATTATTACTGCAGCTTCTAATAACCAGATAACTGTTTCCCTGTTGAGACAGTCTTCCAGAAAATACATGTGGGTTCAGCAATTTATTGCATATGTTAAAAATATACACATGGGCCCTTTGTCATTTATGTATTTACTACCCAAATTACTATACATGCAAAATACTACTTCTGCAGACAAAATGAAATATATTGGCTGCTTTTAAAGTGATATCCTGTAGGAAGGAGAAATATAAATTGAGCATGAGTTCAGGTAAGGTGGAGAAAGCAGATTGGTTGGGAGCAGTGACAAAATGTGCAGTCACTGGCAGTTTATTACTTCATACACACACGCATCATTTATTACTTCATGCACTGTAAGGGTTTTGCAGGAGTAGACTACGTGGAGTAGGAGGCTGTAGTACGGGTCCACAGAGACTTTGCACAAGCTATGCCCAGGGTGCGGAGTCTAAAGTAGACCCTTGTCTTCACCATTGACCCCCACAAGGGGATGTCGGCTTCGCTGCAGGAAATACCCAGGTCACGACCCCCACGTCCAGTGGTTTTTATTAGAAAAGAGAGTGGTTAGATGAAGTTACAAAGGTCAGGGCAGGCAGCAAGAATTGTAGTCAGAATACAGGCCAATAGTCGGAGCAGGCAGCAAACAAACAAAGTCCAAGAACAAGCCACAGTCAATAACTGGAAGAGGCTATAAACAAGCAAGAATCAGGAGCCACAGAATGAACTGGAGAGTTCTATATTTGGGCACAAAAAAAACAGTTTAGTTGCCTTATAAAGGCATTTTGGCGGGAACACCATGTGCCAAAAATGATGCGATCACGGGGGGACTGCGGCGCATTTTTGTGATGGAAGTGCGACAGTGCGTTTTCACGACGGAAGTGCAAAGGCACATTTTTGCAACCGGGACAGAAGTATGTCGTTTGCCCACGATGGAACCTCGCGCAAGTTCCGAGAGCCCTGGTAGGTGACTTTCCTGACATACACACACGCATCATTTTACCATTTCAGGCCACTTAAAATGATTGCTGATGAATCATGATAATTAAGAATGCAAGATGCATTCTCATGGGTCCTTTAATATGAAATTGTGTTTGTTCCTCTCTGAGGAAAATTGCTCAAAACTAAATTTAGAAAAAGAATTTCCAATGGAACTGGTTCTCCCTTGTTTAAGATAAGGACATAATTTGCTCTGCTACGTATTAGGCTTTTGTAAAGAGATTCCTGCTCAAAGATGAAATCATACAATTAAAAACTCAAGAGTAGATTTTTTTGAGAGAAACAGAAATGTCAAGCTTAATTAAAGGAAATCATCTGTTTGGAATGACTGAGGGTCATTATTTAAGGAGACACAGTACTCATTTTTCTACACACTGCTGTTTTTTTATTTACTGATACATAAGTACAGAAGTGCAAATAGCAATATTTTTTCCAAATTTACATTGAAATCACAGGAGTCTTTTGCAAAATGAACATTTCTTTGGAATTGCTGGCCCCTCTAACCACTTTGTAGCCTACTTGGATTCATTATTCATCCATGCAGAATATTTTAGAATTGCTTCAGCATCAACATGATATGTAGTACAAGGTTTGCCATTTTGTTTTTGTTTGTTTTGATTGCAGTGTGAAAAACACAGAATGTTGGGTAAAAAATCAAATTATTATGTGACTGACCCAGTATTTACAACAACTCATCTTGATACATGGCTCCCATTATTTTTTTATGTACATACATCATTTGTGTAATTTATATAACTCATTGTGTAGCCTTTTCATTTATTTACTTTTATTAATGTAACTTGAAACAATTCTATGTCATCAAAAATAGTTTTTGTTTATGCCTTAAAAAAATGCAATATGTTTAGTAATGTAGATAGGAACTGAACACATTTTTGTGCTTGTACACAAAATGTATTACCTGCTCCCTCTTTCCTAAAGAATATATATATACATACTATCTTGATTCATTACTGAGATAATTGTTTTTTTACATTGTAGCCTCATCATTTTATTAAAACTTCAGTTTTACTAAAATGGTTAACAAAACCATTTTAGTTTTAAGGACGTAGAAATAAATGAGAAGATTCCACTGCAGTTATAACCTTATTATGTCCTCATGAATAGGCTAAATCAAAAGTTTATTTATATATTAGTAGGACTAACAAAATGTACCATTAACTTGGTTAATTAGACAATACTACATGTGACCAAATAACCTGCCTAAAAGATAGTTATGCTTTTTTTCGTATTCTGAGATATATATTAATATACATATGGATGAAATTTTCTCATTCTGCCCTACATATAAATAATAAGGGGGTTGTTCACTAAGGTTCAAATTCGACTGTCGAATTCTCAAACAGCAGATTCCCATAGCAAATCCATGACAATTTCCCCATTGTAAAGTCGCAACAATTTTTTAAAGTTAAGATTGCGACAATTTTCCCCTTAATAAAGTTGCGACTGCGACAATATTCTCTTTACAAAGACACAACTGCGACAGTAGCAGTCTATTGCGACTGTCTTTATCTGGCCAATTTGCACCTATACGCAACAATTCGGACTTTAGTGAATAACCCCCATATTCTCTATTCTAGCATAATACGCTATTCTAAAGATATTCTAAGTTCTTATTTCTGTTAAAAGATAATATGGCCTTGGTTTCAGAACTAGACCATATACAGGTGTTGGATCTAGCTTGTGCTCTGTACTTTTTACCAACTTCAGCTGTTGTAATATTGTAGTCAGAATGATAAATATTTCATTTCGAGCAACATCTTCCCCCAAACATTTCCTCACCCCCATACCAAAGATTAACACCTTCTCCGTTAAGCTCTTAATTATGTGTCCATTTTCATCAAGAAACCTTTCAGGCATAAACCTGTCAGCATCTTTCCATAATGTGCTGTAAATAAAGTCATAGAAATTTACACTTATTATACATTAAACTGCTATGCACTGAACCTCAAAATATGTTATACAGATAAATGATATAAATTAGTGTAACTAAGGTTACTAAATCTTGTATTTTTAATGTGCTTTACTCTCTTCTTTACTTTCTTCTGCCTCAAACCAGACATCACTTAATAAATACTACTAACATCCTTGATGTGGATGACAATGCTTATATTTACCCAGTGAATTCTTTCTTTTCCTCTATTATTTTATATTCTTTTTTTTCTGTGAACTAACATGACCACTCTACACTAACTTATATATATACTGTGTGTATATATGTGTATATATATATATATATATATATATATATATATACAGTATACATATGGGACTCCCTGTGTGTGTGCTTGTGACCTATTGTATTATAACATTGTTTGTGAAATTATTTTCAACAGTCAACGTTATGGCCTCTCTACTTCATGATGTAAGTGATTTAGGTCCATCCTAGCTGATATATATCTATGGGGTGGGTGGGCATTTGACTTTCACCACATGGAGTTGCACCAGCAGGATCTCTACCCTTCAATATGAGGATCCTGGAGGAAGATCCTTCAAAGGGATTTATTGTCGACTAGCTCTTAGAGTTATAGCTCACCTCAGTGGGTGAGAGCGTTTGGGCTGGGCTATCTATCTGGGTAGCTCAATACCTCAACTGCTTTGTAGTGGGTCTAGGGGCCTTGTGTATCCTGGCCAATAGGATGGATACACATTTTAGGGATTCAAAGTGATAGGCTCAGGGACCAGGGATTAGTCTTAAAGAAGAAGACAACCCTGAGAGGTCCATGCAGAAATGGTAGCTATCAGAATCCGCCTAGGACTCACATGCTGATACTCATATTGTTCTTCTGGGGGTAACTATACATCTGTATGTTTTTCATCTCTAATGGTTATGTCTGAAAATTTAATTGCAATAACTGCAGAATATACTACTCTTTACTTTGCCTTTCAATTTGTTCCTTTTTCAATAAATGTTGTATGTGTGTTTTAAATAAATAAACCTCTGGTGCCCTGTCATTTCTGTATTAATAATTGAAGTGCACCACACTGTTATCAGCTGTACTAAAGTCTACCTCAATAAGTAAGCGGTACCTCCTTACCAGTGATCAATTGCTAGCCTGATGTATAAAATAAGTGTTGCTAAAGCAAGGGTTTTGCACAGACCATTAAATACAGTGCTACATATGTATGCAGAAATAAAGATATATATTTACATAAGATAGGATATAAATATATATATATATATATATATATATATATATATATATATATATATATATATATATATATATATATATATATATATATATAAAGAGTATTGCTTTTGACTTGATAAAGGTAGGATGGACTTCTTGAAAGCCCATCTATTTAAAACAAATGTTAGTCCAATAAAAAAGGTATCACCAAGTATTGCAATACTCATCTTTTTGCATCTGTGGACTAATACGACCATGCTATCTTAACTTATATATATATATACAGTATATACAGTATATATATATATATATATATATATATATAAACCTTATTTATTTAAGGGCAGTTTAAAGGGCCCATGTAGAAGTTTAAGCTCCACAGATAGAATCTCTTCTATCTGCTCCCAATTTTTCCTTTCTACAGATGGCAAATTGTGGAGCATCATGGTGGTGAAATAGAACGAACTAAATATTTGAAAAAAGCAGTTATTAACTATAGTAGCATGCTTACCAATCATGATTTACTTGGTACATATTAACAAATATACACGTATTCTTTGGAAGAAAATATCCATTCAATGTTGTGTCCATTGTAGTACTAAAATAAAAAGAAAAGGGGAATATGTTTTAAACTTTATACCATTGCTCCTTACAATTATAATTGAGAATTCAGAGCTATGACTGCTTCACTTAACCAGGTTAGTCCATCCTATGTAAAACAAATTCTGTTCTATTTAATTCCCTGCTCCAGGGAATAAATAGATAAATTTGTAGTCTAAATAATAAATAAATTTATTAATATTTGTTAAGATTAGTACTTACCGCTCCTCGTTCCAGAGTCACTCTGCCTCTGGTGCCAGGGTGCACCGTGCTTCCTCTCATGACCGCGCTCGTGCACGCTGACGCTGGGCGCACACGGCACGGTCACGTGCCTTTTCTGCGCTCCAGTGCGATCAGCTGACAGGCTTCCTTCCCTATATAAGGGAGCCTGTCAGCTAGCTCTAGTGCCCAAATATAATATAGGGCTTGAACTGCACTAGTGTTTATTCTAGGCCCAATTAAAGTTATAGTCTCAGTTTATCCTGTTCATGTTTGCCAGTTAAACTAATTAATAGCCTGTTCTTATTGTTATCCTGCCTGCCTGTTTTCCTGCCAAAGTGGTTGCCATTGCTGTGCCTGCTTCCTCCCTCACCAGTGAACATCTGCCTCCGGGGACGTTGCCCTCAGCTAAATCCCATCTCCCTTGCGGGAGCTCTAGGTGAAGATCTGCTGTGTTAAGTTCACTGTGGGGAATCCCTGGTATTGCCATCTCCTATCTCCTCTTGGTGCGGGTAAATCCTGACAATATTGGAGCAAAAAGTCAAACAGGCAGAACTTTCACATGATCCAGGGACAATATTGCCAGAAAAATAAAGAATTCATATGGACTGGGAAAGTAATTATCTCTACATAGCGCTTGTAAAACCTTTTATTTGAATTTAAATTCCTGAGTTTTATTGACCTGTGTTGCCTCACTGCTGGTGTCAGCTATCTTTTATCTAGGGACACTAAAGCCTGTAAATAAAGAGCTTGTAGTGACCAAGTACAAGAAGTAAAGAAATAACAAGCACTTGGGAAAGAAGTTTTCAGCTAATCCTGGCTCCCTCCTCCCTTAGTCAAGGGCCATTCTCACTAACTGAGCATGTTTCCCTCTCCTGAAATTAATTAAAATTTATTTTCATTTTCTTCATAAAATTTAGTGAAAGGCAGCTCTGAGAGACTAAGAAACCATTGAAAAGCAGCCTAAAACAGATTAGAGTCAAAAGTTCCCTAGTAATCCAAATGCTGCACACAAGTAACAGCCTATACAGAGGTAATTGGAGATGGGATTAGGATTCACTGATAACTTCTGATCCAAGTGCTCATTTTTTCTTCTATTGCTATGTCTATTCTGCAAAATTGGTAAACATAACCCTGTCATTTTAACACTTTGTATTTAAAACTAGTTAGCCAATAAAAAGAAAACCCTTTGTTTACAGGATTTAGTGTCCTTTTAAGTATTTAAACCCTTGTTGTTTTGCTAGGAAAACTATCTTAATGAACTGGATGGGTTCTACCCTACCATCTCAGGCCTTTTGGCTTGCTATAATGAAGAAACATCTTCCCCTTATTAAATTAACATGTATCATTATGGGTTGCCCAGATAAATTTGCCCAAATATGGGATTCTTGGCTTAAAATAGATACTTATTACTCTCAGGATGACTAAGGTGTTACTGATGTATAAAAGCATTAGTTGTATTTATAATACATGTTTAATGGTACTTTTGGGGAAGAATTTTTCTTTGTTTTCTTTTTTTGTTCTTATGTTGTTATGTTTTTTGAAAATTAATAAAAAAGAATTTAAAAAAATAACAGCACTCTTTAAAAAATGTCATATTAAAAAGGATGCAGACACTGCAGGGCATAATTATCAATTTGGGCAGTGCGGTGGCTCAGTGTTTATCACTGCCGCCTTGCAGCGCTGAGGTCATAGGTTCAATTCTACTCTAGACTTCATCTGCATGGAGTTTGTATGTTCTTCCAGCACTTGCATGGGTTTCCTCCGGGCACTCCGGTTTCCTCCCACAATCCTAAAACATATATCTGTGTGTGTGTGACAAAAAATAGGGAAACTAGATTGTAAGCTCCATGGGGCAGGGACTGAAGTGAATGATGAAAGCACTGCGTAAAATAGTAGTGTTATAAAAGAATGAATAAATAATAATAATAATCTCATCCATTTCTCCCTACAAAACTGTTCTTTTTTTATTTACATTTTCACAATCAAATTCATTTTTTCTTCCCTGGAACTTTGGATTTTGACTGATTAAAGTAGTGAAACCTGACTCCCTATGACTTTCTGTGAGCCTTATGGGTAAATTACTAATGACTAGGCAGTGTTTGTTCTACAAAATCATACAAAACTACTTACCCCATTCATTCTAGATAAAAAAAAAATGAACTCAACAGTTAACTTACATACTCTGGAAGGCATTTTTGCTGAATACTAACCAGTGGGGTATGGTAAAGGGTACAAAAGAAGAATGTCTGAATACTTCATTAATAAATGCTTCTGTGTAGTGCAGTTCTTTCCGGTCAGCAAACCTTGGTGATCTACTGCAACCAATCTTTTCCTCTAGAGTGAGATATGTTATTAACTCATTTACAAGTTTAAACAAAATCCCTTCTGTACATGACGCATGATGACGGTCGCATTAAATGTATATTTTGTGCCAGAATCTAGCAAAAGACTGGAAAGAGACTCAGTTAAAACAGAAACCTGGAATTTTTGGTGACAGGAAGAACATAGTAAACACTGTTAACGTAATATTGTAGTTTACTATTATTGCCCTAGTATATACAGTAACTGACATCAACATTTCTCTGCAGTGTTTTCGCTTTTGCCCAGATGTATTTCAATTTCATTACTGTTTCCATCTCTGCCTATAGCCATTTTAACCAAAGGAGCCATCAAAATAACAATGATAGCAGTAAAGGAAACAGGTATCCTGCTGAATGTGTGAGCTATCATGTACCTGTGAAATTGGTGGATCTGGTTTTGACATTTTTATGATTAAAAACTTGTCAAAATTAGCATTTTCACCAACTTTAGATCTAATTACTTGTTAAGTTAAAGCAAAGTAATATGTATTGTATTTCTAGTATTCATATTTATTTTCTATTTATCTTACTTTCCCTTGCTCACCTTCTGTAAATATCAGTCACCAGGATTTAAGTTACCCTCATCTGTTCAATTTGTCTACCTCTTTCTCACATCTGTTAACGGTTCTAGTCAGTGCAAGCTTGAATTGGTGTAACCTATACCAACCAATTAGTGATTAGCTTGAATTGGGGGCAATTTAACCAACAGCCCGTTTGGTTGCCATGGATGACAGCTGATTAGTATACACCAATGTATGTGAATAGACCCCATATATGAGATTAAGCAAGTTATCCTAATTATTCATACTGTTTATACATCTACTTTGTATCATTCTATAATATTTAAAGGACTTTTAGACAAGTCTTTAATAAAAACACATTTACACCCACTAAACATTACACTGTGCATTTGTCTATTCTACAAAATACTTTGTGTATGTGCATTTTGTTATTTTCATGATTGGTTTCTTTAATTTCCTTTCAAACTATTGTCATCCACTTATAAAAATAATATCAAGTTTTCTTCTTTGCATAGCATACTTTATCACATAGAAGATATGTACAGGAATGTTTTTCACTTATGTAAAAGAGTATTTTCCTACCAATTTCTTTATGTATTATGTCTTGGAATTCAGGATATTGTAATAAATACAGTATAGCCCAGAGTATAGCTGCAGATATTGTCTCAAATCCTAGAAAGAGAAAAAGGCTCAGGATAAAGAAAAAGGTCATTATAATTCAAAAGAATTATTATTGCAGTTACCTAGCAAACATAAATGCAAATGATTGCGACTAAAAAATATACAAATATACAAATCAAATATACAACACATGGAATATTGTGTGCAGTTTTGGGCACCAGTGCACAAGAAAGATGTAGTTGAGCTTGAGAGGGTTCAAAGGAGGGCTACTAAAATAATGAAAGGAATGAACAATATACAGTACCACGAAAGATTATCAAAACTCGGCTTGTTTAGTGTAGAAAAAAGAAGATTAAGGGGTGACCTAATAACTATGTGAAAATATATTAGAGGTCAGTACAAAGATCTGTCTCACAATCTATTTATACCAAGAACTGTAAGGGGGCATCCTCTGCGTTTAGAGGGAAGAAAGTTTCTGCATCTTGATCCAGGGAATTATTCTGATTGACATATTTGGAGTCAGGAAGGAATTTTTTCCCTAATATGAGGATCATTGACTCTTGCCTCATGGGTTTTTTGCCTTCTTCTGGATCAACATTGCAGGAAAATAGGCTGAACTGGATGGAGTTGTGTCTTTTCTCAGCCTTATAAACTATGTTACTATGTTACTATGATATGTGTATTCCCACTGAAAAAGAGCAGTTGAGTTGCAGTGCAATGGGGAGTGTAGAAACTTGCTGTTTATAACTTAAAGTGTAAGTAAACCCTATTTATAAAGATTGCCCCATTAAAGTCTTGTAAAGTGAAAAAACGATTAGTAAAATCCTCTCACCTTTTTACTCTGCAGCACTTGTAATCCCTCTGTAAAACATTCCTCCTTCCTGTAGAGTATGAGGCCATGCCCCCACCCCTCTCACATTCTCTGTCTTAAAAACTGACTCCTTCCTAGTTGGAATTCAGTGCTGCAGCATTATAGCAGTGAGAGGAAAGTATCAGATTACTAAGCATGCACTAGCAGAATGAGTCATTGTATGACCTCATTAGGGGGTGGGGCTTCCCAGCACTATACAGGAACTGCAAGTACACAGAAATGCAGGGGAGACAGGCTGCAGGATTAAGAGGTGAGAACTGAAAAACACAAAATAATTTTTACTTTTCAATGTTTCTACATTATAAATATAATATATATGTATAGTTTGGTTAATAAATCTACCACAACCACGCATGCCTTCATGATTTTGAACATGTGGATGTTTCATCTTCTACAAGTACTTCTCCTAACTACCTCTTCACCTACCTTTAATATAAGGATTATTGGCTCTTGCCTCATGGGCTTTTTGCCTTCCTCTGGTTCAACATTGCAGGAAAATAGGCTGAAAGGAATTGTGTCTTTTTTCAGCCTTATAAACTATGTTACTATGTAAACTGGTTATTAAGAATAAATTACCTCTTTTTTTGCCTAATAGGATGCATGTCTAAACTTTAAGTTGCAAGCCTTTCTGTAGGTCCTAATGAGAAAGAGAGCAGCTATACTCTTTTCTGCTGTTACATTATGGTATACAACTGTGGCTGTTTTCTTCTTTACATTAGGCTGGGGGCCATACTAACATTTATATGCCTAGTGACTTCTAGATGAATTTTCTCTTAACAACTTTTCTGAGAAAAAGCTAACAATAATAATTTATGTAACATGTGGGTTTCTTGTGTGGCCCTGAACCAAGAGGGTTATTGACTAACATCCGAATTGTCCTGTAAAAGTGTGAATCTGCCAGCTAACAACAGTTACTCACTATCCAATAGATGACTGTCACAGTTGTGACTTCATTATGGGAATATTGTTGAGGTTGCGATTTTACAATGGGAAAATTGTCACAGTCGCAGATTTGCTTTGGGAAACTGCTGTTTGAGAATTCAACAGTTGAATTCTCACTTTAGTCAATAACCCCCTAAACCTCTTTATTACCTCACAAAGCCCTTCTCTCAGTCATATTAATGCTTAATAGTTGGGCAAGTAGTCTATTGTTTGGTAAATGGTATATACTGTATATGGCAATGTTCATATAAGTTCAGCTCCTGTGTCTTACAGTTCTGCTGTTCCTCTTTTAACACTTCTCTGTGTGTAGTCCCTCTGTCACAGCCTTGTTGCTACCAGTGGGGGCTTAGCCTAGAACATGCAACCTGGGAAGTTCCTTTGCAACATAGTTCATACCCCTTTGTGGGGTAAAGAGCAAAGACTGGGATCTCCATAGTTTCTGGGATTATCCAGTGCTAAAACCACAATGGTAAGGGGTTCTGCATCTTGTTGCGCTCATGGTTCCACAGTTGAGTTAGATTTTAAGTTAGGACTATGTGGCATACTGTAAGTTGGATTGAGTGGTCTCAATTCCAAACAGGAGCATTAGAGGGATACTATCCAGATTGGGTTGGTCTGGTCCTTCATTCAAGAGGGAAACCTTCACAACTAGGCCACAGGCTGGTTCTAGATGAGGACTGCATTTGCTTGCTTCACTGAATCCAGGGCAAGGTATAATATGAGTATGAGTATGAGTGCAGTAGAACTAGTTTGCGTTTATTTAAAAATGTTTTATTCTACTCTATGTATCGGTAGTCTATTTTTATAAAAAATGTTTACAATCAGCAACAAAAAAATAAAACACAAAGCAACAACAATCATTTGCCTATGACTTTAAAGAAAACAATTCTAAAAGAACAAAACAAGGCAAAATAATACACACCAGCTCCAAATATATCGTTCACTGTTGCTATAATCTGATCATCACTTAAGTTTTGGTATT
This sequence comes from Pipa parva, assembly GCA_019650415.1. Taxonomy (NCBI): domain Eukaryota; kingdom Metazoa; phylum Chordata; class Amphibia; order Anura; family Pipidae; genus Pipa; species Pipa parva. Next base: position 33,344 of record WMED01000506.1, read on the forward strand.
CTGCTTTAGATGTTCTTGCATGGCACAAATGGATAAGGGCATCCGTAATATCTCTGATGTTATTCTAAAATTTGCAAAGAGAGGAAAAAAAACAATTTAAAAATACTAATAAAAGGGTACAAAGAAAGTTTGTGAAACTAGCATATTTATAATATACCAACTATTGTAAAAACTATCTACCATTTAATATGGTTTTCACTTATTTAAATTAGTGCAATGTACATTGTACATTATTAAATATGCATTTGAGACCCTTCCCCCTCAGCATTTTCTGCTGTGTGAGGAGCCTGAGCCATCCTCACCTTTCCTACTCCACTCTCATACTGCAGGACACAGAAACCCCATCTGGTCGCGAGTGTGCCCCAGTCAGTCAGACAATAGCAGCCCTGACATCAGCCCCCAATTTCACCACTTTAATCTGCTGATGAATGGGACACAATATTCCTTATCAAATTGGATATTGTGACAGACACTTGGTGAATAGGTGAATCCCCTGTGCATGTACATGTAAAGTGATGTGAAGAGTCCATGACCGTCATAAGCTGGAAAATTGGTCGTGAATTTAACAAATCACACAGTTAAGTAAGTGAATATGAGAAGATCAGGAAGTGGCAAATGAATGTGATTTTGGACATTTATAAAACTACTGTGTTTCCCCAAAAAAATATGACAGGGACTTATATTAATGTTTGTTCTAGTTCTAGGTCTTATTTTCAGGGGATGTTGTATTTTCTGGGAAACATGGTATTAGAACTTTCATGAATAAGCTCCGTAATACTAGTCTTATTCGGCCTCACTGACTTTCAGGCAGGCATGTAGTTCTAGTGGGTTTTTTTGTTTGTCCTGTGAAAAAATAAAGGCATTAAAATACAAACTTGTGAATTAGTAGCTCAGTCATACCCTAAAGTGCAGCTAGTCTTGATCACTAATCAAAAAGAATGTGATTAGGCCTTAAAGGATTTCATTAAGATTGTGCAACGTAGATAGCAATCGGACTACCTGTAAAAGAAGCGCAAAAAGAACCTAATA
>WMED01000507.1:3089-34371 GCA_019650415.1 Pipa parva
TCGGTTCTCCTCAAGCACTGTTCTTAGCACTTGAGGAGATGTGGTTGAAGGAGAATAGAACATCTTAACTCTGTAGAAGCTCTATGCAGGGCATTGTGGGGGGCTGCTTGGATTTGCCCAGGGCCCCAGTTTCACTAAAACTGACCCAAGGAGAGTTTACTCAAAGTGTTGGAGGAAAGATAGCCCACTCTAAGTATTTAAACCCAATTCAGAATCACCAATTGAGCAACAAGCATTTACTTTCCCTTTAACCTAACTTTTTTGGTTTAGTTAAAGGGAAATGGAGTGCTCACACGACATTTTTGGTTTAAGTTTTAATCAGATTTAATGCACATAAAGTATATACAATAGTTCCAGATTCATACTTTCATATTTATGAACTTCTGTCAGCAAGCAGTTTACTCAGAGAAAAACAATGATGGCTTATTTTTTTTTAAGTGGCTTCTGACAGCAGTAGGAAGAGTGAATTTAGGAGCTCATGAGAGGATGTTAACTGGCTGGATTTTTTTTCCCTCACAAGAAAAAAATGAATGTGTGGTAATCAGTATGATGGGGACGCACTGGGAGGCCCCCCTCCCTCACCAGATGACATCATGTGGTGTCACATGCAATGCCAGCTTAGGAGGAGTAGCTACCTGTCAGACTGGCCTGTCAGATGGGCTCATCTGGAGGCAATCCCTGGATGCAGCACAAATTTATAGCCTCATTTATGATCCTTTAGCTATGTCTAGGTGATGTTTTCCAAGATGTAGTCAGGCCTACAAGGAGGTTGCAGGACTTGTGCTACAATCTGGAGAATTTATAAAACTCTTAGCTCCCAGAGAGGATACTAAAGTTAAATGTGTAAAGTACAGTTGTTACACACTAGTACAGTAAGAAGAGCTGACAACTTATCCCAATGTGGAGACAGTAAGTAGTAGGTGAAATCTTCACCCCACTGAGTTAACAGTATAAGATTCAGAGAAAAAGCAGTAGCAATGCTGCCATCATTTACTGCGAGGAGTTATGTTTAATATCCGACAGCTGATGTTCTATTAAGCTGTTTGATCTTGTTAAATAATGCCATCTTATTATATAAGGAACCTTGGTGCCCTGATCTCCCTATGTTTGGTATTGTAAGTAAGTGGGAGTCAGCACCCTGAGCACAGAGGGGGTTATTCACTAATAGGTGCGAATTCGACTGTTGAATTCTCAAACAGCGGATTCCCATAGCAAATCTGCTACAATTTCCCCATTGTGAAGTCGCAAAAAATTTATAATTTTAAGATTGCGACAATTTTCCCATGATAAAGTCGCGACTGCGACAATATTCTCATTATAAAGACGCGACTGCGACAGTAGCAGCCTATTGCGACTGTCTTTATCTGATGAATTCGCACCTATACACAAAAATTCGGACTTTAGTCAATAACCCCCTGAGGCTGCAGTCATTCCACAAGTGAATTGTAGGCTGCCGGTACAAAGTAAACGGACATATATTTCAGACAGAAATCTTACATTTTAGATGGAATATAGATAGTCATCTTTTTAATTTAGTAAGAAGGACTTATAACATCAAAGCAACATTCACAAACAAATCTTTAGCAAGATTTAGAAGTTTTAAGGTGACTGAGTATGTAAACACAGTGTAATAGAAGAACATGAGTTGAAAGATGGATAATTGAGGCAAAAAGAGCGCCAACAGAAACTGCAAGGTCTACCTGGATTTGTAGGAAAAGAGTGTTGCTTTGAAATGCAGGTGTCACCCCTATAATAGCTTGGATGATGGTTAGGCAATTAGTGCAGAGAGAGAGGCTGGAATAAAATACCTATTACTCTTTCTACAGTATAGCATTTCCCAGACTGATTCTGTTTGCATGTTGTGTCTACCATGACAGTCTGCAAATTAGTAAACACAAATAGCACCCTTCTGTTACTTAATTCAGTAAACCATTAGAAACTTTTAATTAAAATAAATGAAAGTGTTGTGTTATGGTGTAGCGCATTTCCAGGAGGTGCATAGTTATATTTGAATTGTGTCAGTTTTGTGACCGTGTTAATACATTTTGTACATTTTTGTTCTTCCTCTTTCCAGGCTAAAATAGCCACCTGGTTGCTGAACACTGGCCCTAGCAACCATGGAGAGATTTGATATTAAAAATATTAAAGAAAGTCTGAAGCAATACCTAAGGGAGTAATTCAGCAAAGTGCGAATGTACCTGGCGATCCTTCGATTTACCTCGCCGAGACTGGTACGCGCTCCCTTCTCTCCTGCATGCGGAGATCAGCGAACTCTTTAAAGGTACCCCTTTAAATCACCTCACCCCGCGACCACTCGAGTCACCTCTCAAGACTGGAATACCTTTAAAGCGTTCGCTGATCTCCACGTGCAGGAGAGAAGGGAGCGTGTACCAGTCTCGGCAAGGTGAATCGAAGGATCGCCAGGTACGTTCGCACTTTGCTGAATTACACCCTAGGCTTATTCATGAGGAGCACCGTGTAGGCTCCAACAAGATACATCAACTGAAGAAAATAGAAAGAAGAAGAAGAAGCAAAAGGATGACTGTGTTGTCGTCCCTTTATTGGGAACATAGGGAATAAGGGGTTTATGCCAGCCTGGGGGTGGCGAATTCTTTAGGGAGATAGAATGGTTTCACTAAAGTAAATAGGAGAAAACAGCGATACCATTAATTTTTTTTTTTTTTTATTTGTTCATTTTTATATAGTGTTACTATATTACATAGTACTTTACAGAGATTCATCATTCACTTCAGTCCCTGTCCCATGGAGCTTACAATCTAATTTCCCTATTCAATCACACACAGTATAGAATGTTTATGGATTGTGGGAGGAAACCGGTTCCCTCAGAGGAAACACACGCAAGTACAGGGAGAACATACAAACTCCATTGTATTAAATAGTCGCAAATTCCCTCCTCCTTATTTATGAAGTTGTGGAATATTTGCCGAACAAGCGAACTGCTACAGATGCAGTAGCTTGTGTAGTGACCGTAGTCAGTTGCATAAAAGTAGGATGCGTAGTCATGTGGGGTGATGTGAATTCCCCCAGTGAAGTGCAGTGATGTCATCCTCACCATATCCCACTAAATGTATATAAGTGAATAATACATCCATTTCTATGTCACTTTACCCCTAGTTCATGTTTAGTCACAGACAAATTTAGTCGCAGTCACCATTGTAACTTTTGAAGAAATAGTCGCCTCATGCCACACCGGACCCCTGCCATCAACCCCCCAATTCACCAAACTGATGTGGTGAAGTCGTACAGGTGAATTTGGAGCACTACGCCTTGTCGAATTCATGACTCCTGTGCTTGCTGAATACACAAAGTACCTGTGCACATGCATGCAAAGTAATGCCAAGAACTACATAAATCTGGGACAATTGTAGTTGCCCGAATTACACATAGAGGGGAATTCAGGATAGTCCGAAGTGAGGTGCGGAGTGTTCGCCTCACTTCGGACTGACTGATCTGAGCTCGCTGAGGTCCGCGTGCAGGACATCAACGAGCTCAGATCAGTCAGTCCGAAGTGAGGCGAACACTCCGCACCTCACTTCGTACTATCCTGAATTCCCCTCACAGAGTTTGCTCAATAAGCGAACATAGGGAAAGGGCAATCAAATGTGAATTCATAACTATCTGCGACTATCCAGCCTTTAGTCAATAAGGCCTTTAAACACTGGTCTGCTTGTTATATTTATGTGTTCAGGGAAACTGTTTCTTAGAAGATATTTTGTTTTTTTCATGCAATTTATGCGTATTGAATGTGTACTTTCAGGTTCACTTAATGCGTGGCTTAATGTCTGTATTTTTGCAGTTTGCATATTAGTTACATTATAGTACTGTATGCATAAATATACAGTACATGTATAATATGGTCTATGCATCAAATCTTTACAAACCTGATTCTTTTAGTCTGAGCTTTACAAAGATAGTTCAACCATGCACTTCAGCTCCTGCCCCAGTGGAGTTTACACCCATTCAGAAGCAAATTCAGTTACCTGTGTGTTTTAAGACTATGAAAGGAAACACACTAGCGTAGGGAGAACTTCTAGAATCTTTTCTTTAAAGCAAAAATCTAACCCAAGTATAAAATGAGTCACCATACTGTCTAATTAGAAAATTCTAAAAAAAAAAAAATTATTTTTTTTACAGTAGGGTTTAAGGGGTAGATTAAAGGAGCAGTTTTTCCATCTATAATATGTTTAAATTACTGTACATCTTATTTTTTTTTATAAAAATTGCAGACATCTGTAGTAAGGGATTACTGAAGGACTTCCATTTCTCAGATTTTTACTAACCTAGAATGCACAATGCTCTTGTTTATAATGAGGTTACAGAGCCCCTTTACTATTGGGTACACAAAAGGCTTTATCATTTTAACATGACATAAATTACTGTGTGTAGCCACAGTCACTTCAAAAGTATTGAAAAAAAAATCTTACAATTTTTGTTTTATTTTTAGTTTTATTTTGATGTGTTGTGAAATTATCTTGTGTACTTTTCCTTTTTTCTATTGTACTACCTTGTTTGCTCGTATGCGACTAGCCGCCAACTCCGCTCTACACAAGGCAACCTCCTTCCTGTACCCCTCACCAAGACTGCCCGTTCTCATCTTAAACCCTTCTCTCTTGCTGCTCCTTATCTTTGGAATTCTAGAACTCTCTACCTTTGCCAAGAACAATCCATCAATAATCTTCTAAATGACAACATTACCTCTTGGAGCACTAGCACTGGTTTTCATGTCTATAATTTATCTTTAAGCAACTATTTATGCAAAATTTATATATTTTGTATTTATTTTCTGATTTAATTGGCACCTACAGCTAAATGAACTGTCACTTTATCCTACTGCACTTTTTACCCTCCTATATGTGTATGTAAGTCTCCCTCCTATTTAGATTGTAAGCTCTATGGGGCATCCCCTTGTTTCAGTCATGGCCTGGCACTTAGAGTGATGTATATTCTTGATTATATGCCTGTAATTTACTTCACTTGTTCAGCACTTTTCCCTTGTCTGTATTATTACTGGATTGCACAGCGCTGTGTAACCTTGTGGCGCTTTATAAATAAAAATATACCTACCTACTTCACTGAAAGCTTACAAGCAAAAAAACAATAAAAGTACAATGCTTTGCGACAACGCCAAAATTTATGTTTGGTAATAGTGTTCATATATTTTATTTGTTTTTTGTTTTATTTTTCTGATTTGTCATTTTTTATACAGTATACAAAAAAAAACATATTTACAAAAACAAAACAATTCAAATACAAAAATGTTTTTTTTTTTAAAAAAAATCAGGCGTTTGAAGCTTCTGATACATCAGATACTACTTATGGCGCTTTTTTTCATTTCCAGTATTTTTCATAGAAAATAAGATTAAAATCCAAGAAAAAAAAAAAGCATGTCAAATACAATTGCACTTGTACGGCATGTTTTCACAGCATAGGCAGCTTATACATCCTTAATAGCTGACATACAGTCAAACCTAAAACAAATATCACTGCTGATCAGGTCAACAGGGGATCAAAATGGAGTTTAAATCGCCACACTCACTGACCAGAGCTAGATTTGCTATTGTTTCCCTCTGTAAAAAGTCTCCTAACATAGCTTAACATAGGCTTTTGCTAATTCTGTCTGTCGACACTAATATTATGGCTTTTACAGGTATTAAGCTGTTTGAAATCTAGGACATAAGCAGTGAGTATAATATAGTAGGCAATAAAACGGCTTTTCTGTCTGTTGCCATAAATCATTTATAATTCGTGACACTGCCTGACCTGCTCTCCCCCTCATAGGAACCCACAATACTTTGAAATTCTAATTATACATATAATAAAAATATACATATATATTTACATACTGTACAGTCTGTATTCTTATGGCAGTGAGGGATTTTCACTTGGCTTTGTGGCAGCCTAGTTATATATGGGGCATATTTATCGAGGTAATAAGCGGGCAAACATTTTCACTGAAAAAGAAAAAAAACAACAACAACAAACAAACTATATAATATTGCCAGAAAACAAAATGATTTTTTTAATTGGGTTTTCATTTCTTTTTTTTTTTAAATAAAATAAAATTTAAAAAATTCCCGTGGCAAAAATCTGTTAGAAGAAAAAAAAAATGGGCAAAAAAAAAAAAAAATGTAAACGCCACCCATTTTTTTTTTTTGTTAAAAAACCTTGATGAATATGCCCCAAAATGTAGATCCGTGGAGAAAAATAAAGTTTTATTGTAACAAACTTCTGCTGTATGAAGGGAACAGTGACGTTTTGGAGATATTTTACAATTAGGCAAAAGATAACACTTAATATGTGACCTTCATTTTGTCTATCTAAATGGTTGTATAAGATGTTAAAATGTATCAAAGTGTTATTTATCAATTTCATATGGAAGATAGCTCTACAATCAAAAGCACACATGGAGGTTATTCACTAAGGTGCGAATTCGACTGTCGCATTCGCAAACAGCGGATTCCCATAGCAAATCCGCTACAATTTCCCCATTGTAAAGTCATGAAAATTTTGTAAAGTTAAGATTGCGACAATTTCCCCATAATAAAGTCGCGACTGTGACAATATTGTCATTATGAAGATGCGACTGCAACAGTAGCAGCCTATTGCGACCGTCTTTATCTGGCGAATTCGCACCTATGCGTAACAATTTGGACTTTAGTGAATAACCCCCACAGATGAACTGGTATCTAAGAAATACATGGTAAAATACAAGTAGCTTTTATAGTCAAGGGTAGGACGTGGCTATGATCTCTGCACGCCTTATGGATGCCGACAGGTTAGCAAGGCAGTACACTGGCCAGTTTGAAGCAATAATTTACATTGTTTTGTACATTAATCAACTTAGTATTTAACATTATTGCTGCATTACAAGTTCCTTAGTTCCCCTTGAACATAGACAGAACAAGATTCAGTTAGTGGTTGATAACAGTGTTTGTTTCTTCATTTTTTCCTGCATTGGTTTGGTTCAGAATACAATCACAATTGCACAGGATAAACATATCAATCGGAAATTATATTGCTGTTTTTTTACCTGACAAAATGATTGTGTTTTTACCCTGGTTGGTTACAGTAATTAAATTGCATCCTAGATTAGAGGGCACTAATGAAATTAATAATATACAAAACTCAAGTGCTTTCAAATGGGCACTTCTAACAAAAAGGGCACTCCCAGCTAAATGACAGAAATACTCAGTTTGGCGCCACTTTAATGCTTTGCATGTACAGTTTTCAGGATTAGGCCCACAGTATGGAACGTGGGAGTAATTCTCTAACGCTCTGGTTTTAATTATATTTACAAACTCTACTGTTAAATGTTTCTTTTGGTTTGAGAAATGAAATAAGTGCAACGAGTTGTCTTGTTCATAAAGTTAAAATTTGATGGCAATTTCAAAGCAATAAAATTAACAAGTAATAACATAGTTTTTTGGGTTTTTTTTCCAATCATGGCACTAAGGGCCATCTCAATCTGAATATTCTGCTTCGATGAAGAACTCATATAGGTTAATATGAAATAAGTTGTTCATTCGCCCTCTTCCTTAATACGCTGCTGCTTATTTCTACGGGTATCCATATCAAAGTTAAAGTCGTTCCAGTCATCTCTGGGGGGAAACGAAATGGTTTGCCTTAGTGTGAAGCGAACAGCATCAATGACTCTTTCCCCACGGGATTCATTGGAGCCCACACTTAACGCAGATGCGCTGCTAGTTGTACGTAGCAAGTGAGGAGGGGACGCAAAGTCATGAATTTGCCGGTGCTCCATTAGGCCTTTCCAGATCACATGGCGAAACTGCTCTGGAATCTTCAGGGTGACTAAGTCCTTAGAAGAGGTAAATTGATACATTATTTCTCTTGTTCGTGTTATTACATTTGTATTTCTTGCACTAATGACCTACAAAGATTTCCATTTTTTTTTTAAAGATATCATTCTTTGCAGAATTATTGAGGAATATTCAGTAATGTAAACTAAGCATTCATAGTGAATAGGATAAATGAATATGGAACTTGTCTCTGCTTTATTAACTGACCTTTAATAAATCTATATATGTACAGTGGAATTATTGCGGAGTGCCACGCTGTAGCCACGCTGGAAGCCGCTTTCATAACAAATACTACTATTAAGAAACTGGTTATAGTTGGAGAAATGGATGTTTCTTTTGGATATGTTGGGGAAGGGGACAGCTGTTGCGTTGACCCTTTAAAGGAGAACTATAGTGTTTTCAAAAGTTTACATAAATAGATATATGCAGCAGAAATAATCTTCTATCCATCTCTTGTGCTGTGCAGAGAAACCTTTGGAACACTTCATAGGAATATCTTCACAGCTGGCAAGCACTGCTAATACATCACCGCTTTGCTAGATGGACGCCTACTCAGGCGGCCACAGGCTAATCACAAAAGCAGTGGGAAGGCTGTGAAGGAGCTAAGAATCCCTACACAGGACCCCACACATCCTCCATCCACTCAAGTATCACCCCCGCCCCCATCCCCTCCCCTACCCAGCGCTAATAGCAGTTAGGCAGGTTTTTCATCTTGCATTGCCTAACTTGCAAGAGGGAAAGGGAGAGGGGGTGGGGGAGGACAAAATGGCGGCTCTCAGAATTAATCAGGAAAACTAACGGCAAGTTTTATTTCTTTACTAAATGTTTTTAGAACTATTAGTGTCAGTAATTGGCTTAGTATAAAGGAGTTTTATATGTGCAGTTATATCAGCACTATAATTCTCCGTTAATTGCATTTTAAATAGGTATATGGACTTTCTGCAGGCCTAACTAAGCCTGTATGTTTCACTAAACAATTTCATTAATGTAATTACTGCATCCAATCTTCTTTGTTGAAACACATAGCTAAGGCAGTTGGGCAAGTCTCTGTAAAATGGAATAGAATTAGATCAAAAGGATTTCTCCAGGCACTCACCTCAATAGAATAATGTTCAATCTGATAGATGGTGGTCAGGCCCTGGGTAGTGAAATAATCCAGACAGGATGAACATCCCAATCTCGCTAAAAAACTAAAGAAAGAGAAACAGAGATCCAAGTGCTTAATATAAGGTTATTGAATATTATGTTTGCCAAAAAATGAATGTGTAACGATTTTTTCCTTATAATAACAGACTAGAATGAGCAAGATAGATATTAAAAGGAACTTCAGGTAAAAACGATATTTCTAATTTTCTTGTAAAATTTTTAATATTTTCCTAAAACAGACAGACACTCTTTCTGAAATAATGTCACTATTGATTTGCTTTAATATTTCTCCTGTTAGCTTCTGAGCTATTATACTGTTACCTACACCTTGGAAAACCTTTACACAGTGTATAATAGTGTAACAAATGTCAGCCTGACTTTTCTTTCCCGAGTTGGGTTGGGTAGGGCTAAATGATGAGTGACATTATAACTCCTCCAATTAGATCCCTGCTAAATCGTGATTTAAGGGATCTGATTGGAGGAGCTATAATGTCTATCATCTTTTAGCCCAACCCAACCTGACTCGGGATGGAAAAGTTAGGTTGACAGGGAAGATGACAGAGATAAACGCTGTATAAAGGTACATTTTTTAAAAATACATATAAATTTACAAAAACTTAAAGCCTGAAGGTAAACATATTTAACTATATCCTTTTCAGGCTGATATTCTAAGATATAACTGTTCAGTTTACAAAAGATTCAAATAAAATTAAGTAGAAGGATAAAGTAATATCTTTACGGCAATGGCACATTAGGTGTTGAAGTGAAAATGCAAGAAAACTGCCTACAAACTGCAGCCCATTGACTTCAGCAGGGGGGTCCATGACAAAACACATGGCATCTTTTTGTGTAGTAAAACATGTTGAAAGGTCACCATACATTTTGACACGGACTCCTTTTGAAATCAACAGCAACATTTTGTATGTGTTTTTCTGATATGTTTTCAGTGGTTTTTACGTAACTGCTTGTGGCTAGTGGCTTGCAGCTAGTGTGCTATTGCCCTAATTATAATTGCAAAGAATAGAGGAGATCACCTACAGTACCTGATGTGAAATGTAAGAAGAGAGTAGGCAAGCCTTATCTTTCCTTTATTGGCAGACATGCCCCAAGAAGTAGACTGCTGTACTAATAATTAATCACTAGCATTTCCAAAAACAGACTGAGCAAAGGACTGTGGTTGTAGAGGTAAAACTAGTGTTATCTCACCTCTCGTCTTTCTTTTACTTGTCCATACGCATGCACAAACTGATTAGGGGAGGGGGATGAATCCAAGCCCAGGTGACTGTAAGGGGGTGCAAAATACAACCCCTTACTCTTCAATGACAATGCATAGTATCTACTTACTATATTTTGGAATCTAGGTATTTATTAAATGTTCAGATGTAAAACCAGGAATATTCAAACCTGTGGCTCTAAAGCTGCTGTTGTCCTACAACTCATTATCTTCTCATAGACTACGCTGTAAACTAGAGCTGCCCAGCGGGGGCCATTGTGGTTATCCAAATGGGTTTGTAAACATCTTCCTTCCCAAGTTCTAGACCAGGGGTGGCGAACCTTTTTGGCATAGAGTGCCAAAAAGGTGACGTCACCCATGAGCGCATCCCCCAAAGTGCTGGCGCTGGTGAGTGACATCATCATGCCAATACCGAGGGGAGGAGAACTTCCCTGCTGTGTGCGCTTCTTCAGTGCAGGCCACGGATCCGGCCTGAAAACTGTCAGATCGTGTCCGCGGCCTGTACTGAAGGCAGGGTTTTGGCGACGGCTCGCGTGCCAACAGAGAGGGCTCTGCGTGCCCTCTCTGGCATGCGTGCCATAGGTTCGCCATCCCTGTTCTAGACACACATACCTGGTCAAAGCAGGGTAAATCCTCTGCACAGTTAAAGAACCAGTATCACCAGAAAAAGAAAACTGCTATTTGGATGACTTGGCAGTTATTCCTATACAGTACTTGTAAAATAAATAAATAATAAATGAGGGGTTTGTTTACTTAACACATAAAAGATGGCCACAATCTCAAGAAAGAAAATCAAACTCAAAATAATTTAAAAGAGAATTTCAGCTTCAAAGATAAGGTTTTTATTAGTACTATATATATATATATATATATATATATATATATATATATATATATATATATATATATATATATATATATATAGGCATAACTACCAATAATGTGTTAACATTGCTTAAGCACAATGTTTTGTCCTGGGACCTTCTCAAGGTATGAAGCCTTTTGCAAGGCCATAAAGTTTCAGGGCATTCTTTTATATCATTTATTAGAAATTATGGATTTAGCCATTATACTACATAGACCAATGCTTTTTATACATTGTTCTATGGCCTCCAGCTGATGTGAATTTCTGCCAGCTTTTTCATCCTGATGCTGGAATTTGTTAAAAAAAGAACCTGTCGGGTTATTTTGTAGGGGAGGGATATTTTTATAGTATTAACCTGCATTCATTTTATATTTACAAATAAACTGTTCATGAGTTAAACAAGCAGCAAAACTAAGACTCTTTAATTGTAAGGGAAATATCACTTTCTACCAAAATATGGCAAGTACTGTAAAAGATGTACTCTACTTTAAGACAATTTTTTCAATTAACTGCATCAATAAACAGACAAAGTGCCTCATTGACTAAAGTGCAAATTCACCTCACTATAATTCCAGTCGCATCTCCAAAATAGGCACAACTTCACCTCTCAGTATTGACTGAGTGAAGAATAGACTCTTCAAACAGGCGGACAGTTTACTTGGATAGAATTAGGATGAGAAGCCATGTGCAATGACGTCAGTCTCATCATATCCCACTAACTGTATTCTGTGAATATTCTCTCTTTTTCTATGTCACCTTGCCCCTAGGTCATGTTGTCATTTACTCGCAGTCGCCATTGTCACGTTTGAATGAATAGTTGCTTTACGCCAAACTTGAGCCTTGCCATCAACCCTCCAATTTGGCAGTCTGAAGTGGCGAAGTCAAATGTTTGAGTTTGAAGCAGTTCACCTAGTCGCATTCGCACCTTTGACACATTCTGCCCCTTAGTTAATAGTAGAAGCACCTGTGCACGCAAAGTGATGTGAAGAGCTCCGTAAGTTCGCAACTATGGGGGGAATTCACGATAGTGCGAAGTGAGGTGCAGAGTGTTCGCCTCACTTCGCACAGACTGATTTGCGCTCGCTGATGTCCTGCCCGTGGACATCAGTGAGCGCATTAAAGGGATTCCAGTCTCTGTGAGGCAACTCGAGTGGTCTCGCCGGGAGGGGAATCCCTTTAATGCGCATACTGATGTCCGCGTGCAGGACATCAGCGAGCGCATATCAGTCAGTCCGAAGTGAGGCGAACACTCTGCACCTCACTTCGAACTATCGTGAATTCCCCCCTATTATAATAGAAGTCTGAATTGGTTGCGTATTTGCCACTTTGCAGAATTTAATCGAAATGAATAGATGCAAATTTGTATCTCTACTATTTGTACTTTAGTCAATAAGGCCAGTGAGTAGCTGCAGCTTACAAACCATTTATATTTGCAATCGAATATATTTTTACAATGTTACAAAAACAATCCTATGCGATTTATTTTTATGAAAAAAGAAAGATACTTCCCTTAACTCACACTAAAGAAGAGGAATAATATAATTCCTTACAAAAGTATGATTTAAAAGCGTCTATGAAATATGCGAGAATTATGCCAACATCTCTGAAACATATTTTTAATAAACTAATGTAGTGTAAAAATAACTTGAAACTGTTGGTACAATATAGTAAACAGTAACAATTACCCAAGGTTTTTCTTCATATTTTCAAAAATATCACTATCCAAATAAAAAGTTCTCCATTTAATGTGCAGTTACATTTACAGCTGTACACCAATGACACTGAGAATTGTAGATCTAATAATACTAGTAAAAGTGCCCCCCCATCTGGTTATTTACCTGGAAATACTGCAGTCTGTGGGATAAGGAGGAGGTGGTGTACAATGTGATGTAGATGGCATGGATAAGGTAGGAGGCAGTGTTTGAGATGGACTAAGCCCATTGAGATCACTGGTCATTGGCATGTGCGTGCTCATCATAGGAACTGCAATGAATAAATACATACATAAATAATTGATAAAGTGACAACACTGTAACAAATTAAAAAAAACAAAAACTTCAGGTATATACTGCTGAACTTCATTACAACATGCAGTAGCAAAAACATATACAGAAATACAGTCAGTACTGGCACAATTATTATTAAGTAGCAACAGCTCCTGGACATAGTTATATAAAGACGTAGAGGAATACAAAATCAATTATCCTGCTGTTTGTATTAGCTTTATACTACATACCACTGTTATGGCAGTAAATAAAACAAAATATTTGTTTAGATATTCAAATGACTATTCTAGGTAAACAAACAGCCCCATGTTAGTCAGACCTTTATAACCAAACCCTGCTAGATAAAAGCCAAACATTTCTGAGAAACAAAATGTCAGCAAACTATAGCTGCAAAGGAAAACAGCATTTAAATTAAAATGTCAGGAGTCATAATTGATGCAAAAGACAAACTCTGTTAATGGGTGACGCATTGAGGTTACTAAGTGCTCGGCTAGAAACAGGGATCCCCACCCTGAGCAGAGTTATAATGAAAAGCAAACCCCAGCAGTGGAGCGATCTGACTTCTAGCTGCAGATCGTTTCAACCGCCAATGGTTTGGGTGGTCACATGGGAGGCACCCAAACAAATGAGCAGCACTAGGGACAATAACTAACCTGGGGAACAGGAGCACAAAGAATAAGGTACAGAGAATGTATCTACGGTAATCAACTATTACTCACAGGCACAGTACAGACAAGGATCAGGCAAAAACAGGGTCCAGAACCAAGCTAAATAATCAGGAAACTGGACAAATCAATCAGTAAATTTCACAACGCTACACTAAACAAGTACCCAAAACCAATATACTTTGGCAAGGGGTGTGTGGGATAAACAGAGAATTTAAAGGCTATGCAGGCATTAGAGTGGCTCCTGAGTAGTATAGCTGTATAGGTAAAAATCACGCTGAAAACCCGAGAGAAGAAGATGGGACTTGGAGAGATAGATTACATTTAACCTTATTTAAAAAAAGAAAAAAGTATTCGGCCTGAGATTCTGAGCCAAAATGTAACAATAAATAATCCCCCCCAGATCTAACAACTAATAGAAGCCTACCTGCAGTCAGTCAGAATTTAGTCATGTGGAGGAGACAGACTATTTAAATCAAACATTTGGTTGCTGAGGTTTATTAGACCTAGACCAGTTTTGCTACCCCCAAGTATGTTATGTGCACTTACTGTTTCCTCCCATTCCATCAGACATGGTGTTGGGTGTAAGAGAATTTCTCTGCTGTGGATTCATTAGTTGACTGACGGAAGGAAGCTTGTTCATACCATTCATCTTGCTGAGAGGAGGGGAGGCGGATCCAAATGATGACTGCCCTTGCAGCGAAGACCTAAAGGAATATAACAAGACAAAGTGGTATTAGGAATACTTTGGAGATATTCTGGCCAAGAAGATTTAGTTATTTACCAGATTTTGCATTTTTTAATAAGTTATAGGCAAGAATTGTAAGAGAATAAAAAGAGGTGGGTTAGAGTTTTTATAAAAGCCACAGCATAGGATTTCAAACTGTGGGTGACATATGTATTAATAACTAAAAGGAAATACTGTAATTATTTTCCAAAAAGTCAAATAGTTTACCTCAGACATTGTTTTAATGTTTTAACAAAGTTTCCCAGTATGGGAATATTGTCGGAGTTGTGACTTTACAATGGGAAAATTGTCGCGGTCACAGATTTGCTATGAGAATTCAACAGTCGAATTCGCACCTTAGTGAATAACCCCCTCCCCCCTCGTGTCTAGTCCAGATAAACCCAGCTCACTAGGACACTACTGAATGGATCCTATGGTGTTAGTGAGCCTTTGAGGTTGGCCATGGAAAAGAGTGTGTTGCACCTGCACAAGAATATTGGGGAAAACTTGGCAGTGTAGATGATAATCTTATAAATCCATTGGAAAATAAAAGAATAAAAAACAAACTTAAGCAACAAATCTTGTCAGCATGTGCAGAAAATAAGTGAAGATAATAGAAATAATTTTCACAATATTTCAGTGAAAAATAAATGGTACGTCCTATAGAAAAAACCCCAAAAATTACAGTAAGACAGATACTGCATTCAGCCAGTGTTAAAAAACAGTGTATATAAAGAGGAGAAAGACTAGTAAAGTCAAACAGGTTTTTCTACTAATAAATGCAGGAGAAACAACGTATATTAATCAATATCACTTTTTTCTCCTATTTTGTAAATTGTTCAAAAACATTTTTATCCCCCCAAAGAATTCTCCACCCTCAGGCTGAATTAAACCCATTATTCCCTATGGAGTCGGTTCTGTCATTTATTCTAAGTCCAAAATATTTCCCCATTGAAAAGAGACATTGATATTAATCTGTAATGGAAGGAACCCTCATAGAAAAGCATTGCAAAGTTTCCCCCTGTTAACAGATATTTATCAATAATGATTTATTTCAATGGGGAAACATTTTTATCAATAGTTTGTAAATCAGAGGAGTCGAACGTACAGGGAAACAAAAATTGACAGGAAAATGGGATGAAATCAACTGATATGGTTGAACTGGCCTTAGTAAACATGCCCCCAGATATAGATTTGTTAGACAGTTGGGGCAATTCTTCAAGAGGAAGGGATGAATTCCCCTGATATTTCATAACAGTTTAGTAGTCTGTTGACCTGTGACCCTCTGCTCCTATACAAATAACAGGAGTCTTACAGCCAACTTACTGTAATGATGGTATACTGAAAAAGTTTGCAGAGAAGGCGACTGCCAGTTGAAACCACAAACAACTTGGCGCTAGCTAACCTCAGAGCGCGGAGTCTAAGGCACTCTCCGGTCTTCACCTTTAACCCCCACAAGGAGGTACTGGGCTTTGCTGCCAAGAGTACCCAGGTCGCATCCCCTAAGGTAGCTTGTTCAATGGTGGTTTACAATTGAAGGACAGGTAGAGCACAGGTGAGACTGGAAACAGGTGAAACAAGTATGGATGCACAATCTGGTCACTTAATAATAGCAGGGATTAACAGGATCAGACTTTAACCTTAATCACAGCAGGAGAACAGGAACAGAAGTATAAGTAAAACCCTGCACAGATTGGATTTATAATTGGGTGCAGGGTGTGGAGCGCGTCTGCCTCATATAGGCAAAGAGGCAGACGCGTTCCTACCCCTGCGCGCACCAGGCACACCCCCTCCCCCCGTGATATCACCATGGCCAAATTATGTGACTGCGATGAATAAACAGCAGCAGCCTGCAACTGCGACGGACGCGTGCACAGGAGGGACACACCGCTGGACCAAACTCCGGTATGTTTCCTTACAGTCACTAGGACCAAAAATGATTGACAAAACCTTTCCTTCTTTTTCTTTCATGAGGAATTTCCGGCAGGTGACAACCTTCGATATAGTTAAACAGTCATAAATGTACAGTACATAAACACATATAGAAACAGTTTTTTTTTTCCAGAACACCTCTTCTCTGATTCCAGTATCACTGCAAGCATCTTCTGGACAGGTATGTGACCAGATAAGATCACACACTTCCCTCAAGGAATAAGGCAGAAAGCCAAGTGGAGGAGTTGATGAGCATGAACCCTCAGGCTTGTTTACCTGAATGACTGCAGGACTGCTTAAGATTAAATTACACACCTCAGATTCCAGACTCAGTTCACTGGTGCTTTGATTATGTGGAAAGATATAAAATTGTACACTGAGCAGTACTGTTGACAATAGATTTGGAAAGTTGCGGGATCTTTGGTAGAATGATTTGTCTGTGATCTGTCAGTTATTTGTTCATTCTGTCTTTATTTGTAAAACAGCAGTTTCATTCTTGGAAATTACTCTGACTTTATACTCATTACACTGTTCATTAATTACTCTTTAACGCTGTGTGTCTAATATACTTATTTTTCAGCTATCTTGCTCATTATATTTTTACCATCATATTATGTCATTATTAGTCCTAATGTTGTCTTTCCATTCTTGGCTGTTGCTTTTCACCCAGTCTACTGTTCTTTAAGGTTCAGTGCTCTTCCTTGGTTGAAGGCAGGAAGCTCTCATTGTTCCTTGCCTTTCTACCCACTTACTTTGTATTGTTAGGAACTTAAATCTTTGTTGTCCAGGGAATGCACCGAAATCCAGGATTCAATTGGAGATTTTGCCATGATTATTTTGATCAATGGAATCAAAACTTTAATATGCTATTGTAGTATTAGTAGGTTCAGTTCTATGTTTTCTCTGGAATTATAATATCATATTATATTATGATTATATTATATTATGATATTATGCATGTAAAAACTAATTAAAAATGCACATTTGGCACACCCTAAAATATATGCACTAATAGTAACTTCAACGCCTTGTTAAGGAACATAGTAAAGATATGAATATTAATGACTTTGCTTTTCATGATGTTAGAGGAGAGTATTCCTTTTCTTTTTTTTTTCTTTTTGATTGTTATGAAATATATTTTTTACACAACAGACATCAACAGATCTACTGCAGAAATATGGGGAGCTTTACAGGATACATAAATGTCTTCATTGCCAAAGGAGGTGGATCATTTAAAAATATAACAAGAAGTAGCTGTCTTCCCCTTTAAAAACCACAATCATCCTCTATAATTTCTTATAGTCATACAAGTTTAGTTTATACTTTTTGTACTCAATGGCCAGTGCAGTACAATGTTACATGCGTAAATGTAGAGAACATTTGCCCATGTAACATTGTACTGCACTGGCCATTGACATGTAGTATCACAGATCTAGGAGTATATTTTTTTCATCCTTTGCTATATGTTGATTAAAGTCACCATACAGCTGAAAGCATCTGATGTGTCTGTGTGCCTACAGCTTCAGTTATTTCTCTTATTTAGTATACAGCATATGGTACACATGAGAGGAATAACTCATAGTGGAAATCAGCAATTTGGGCTAAAAACCGGGTCTAACTGTTACAAGTTCTAATTGAGGTTTAATATATATAATGCCATCAGGAACTTACAACAAATCAGCTGAGCACTATATCATGAAAATGTTATATTTCTAAAAGTGGAATAATAATTTGACTCATTTTTTTGCCAACAAATTAATGACATATATCACTAATATTGATATTAATGAAGCGAGTCGCCTTGCCTCAACTGGAATCCCTTTAAAGCGTTCGCTGATATCCGCTTGCAGGACATCAGCGAGTGCTTAACAGTCTATGCGAAGTGAGGCGAAGGATCCGGACCTCACTTCGCACTATAGTGAATTCCTCCCTAAGGGCAAAATTTATTAAACTATGAAAGACTTCTCTCAGTCTTTCCGAGTTTACCGCGTGAGATTTGGCATTGTTCTCTTTAGATTTTTTGGATTTTTCAATATTGAGTTTTTCGATCTCGATTTTTCCAATGGAAATTTAGCCATATTTTACATAAGTAGTTTGGATACCTTTCCATTGAAAATTTTGAAAAAAACGAGATCGAAAAATAAAAAAAAAATCTCACAAGAACAATGCGAGATCTCGCTCGACAAATTCGAAAAGACCGTGAGCGGTCTTTCAGAGTTTAATCAATTTTGCAGCTAGAATTGTACTTAAAATGTGGTTTACATCTATGTGTATAATTCTTTGACACATAAAAAAAACCCTTCCAACAAGGAAATACAAGAAATGAACAGAAAAATGAACAAAAAGACGCTAATCCTGATATCCAAGATAAACTTGTATAAATTTTTATTATCAGTTATGAACATGCAGCCACTCGAAACACCACTTCAAGAGGATGCCTGGGGAAAACCCAATGTAATTTAGCTAAGCAAACTTAACAAGGATTGTATGTGAGTGTAAACAATTTTCTTTTGTACATGCCACATTTTCATGAAAAAAAAAAAAGACAGAAGTTATGTTCTTTGTGGACTGAATCACAAGCAATAAAATGAAAAAGGAATTCAATTTTGATGGCTGCAGCTTAATAGAGGATGGACACAATTTACTAAATTTTCCTTCATTTTTAAAAACTCGTAGGGAATAGGCTATATATATTTTTACACTATGCAAGTGAGCAAATGAAATCCCCAAAATAAACATTAATGCTCCCATATTACTGAGCTGGCTACCGACAGCACATGGTCTATCAATTAGCAGAGGTGGGTAGGAACGAGTTACATTTACTCAAGTAGTTTTGTGGAAATATTGTAGTAGTTTAATGTGAAAAGACTTTTCCTTTTACTTGAGTAAATCCCTCCCGATTGGCTAGCAACCCGGAAGAGCGATAACCTCAGCGGCTCCCGATTGGCTAGCAACCCAGAAGTGCTGAGATAGCTTTGTCTCTACAGCAATTGCCGGCGATTATCTGGCAGACTGTAACGAGCAGTGCTTGAATGTGAGCACTGCTCGTTACAGTCAAAGAGTCAAATACAGCCATCAAAAGAGCCACAGGTTGCAGATCCCTGCAATAGGTGTATATATATTATATCAATCTAAATAATTTTCCATCTTTACTAAAAACTTACATATATCTTAAGTGTTCCTATCAAAATGGGGTGTAGTTTTTTTCTTTAAACAGAATTTATTTTTTTGTATACAGTATATTCATATTTAGAAAATATATATGAGTATTGCAATATTTGGTGATAACTTTTTTTATTGGACTAACAGTCTTTTTAAATAAACAGGCTTTCAGGAGGTATATTCTCCTTCCTTCATCAGGCTCAAGACAATACTACTTGAACCCGATGAAGGGAGGAGAATTAATCTCTCAAAAGCTTGTTTATTTAAAAAGACTGTTAGTCCAATAAAAAAGATTATATATACACACACAGTATATATGAGTTCTATATTGAAATGATTGATGTAAGAATAGCATAAAAGGTCCAGTAATGCATTTAATTGTCTAACATAGCAGTATACACAGAAACTATATTTTAATTTGTTTTCTTTCCACCAGGGAGCTATTATGATAAAATCTTTCATTTGCACATGACCAGCATTTCATAAGCTTGGGCAAATGGAGTTCTTCCTCCACTCACCAACATTTTTAAATAATTGCAATATGCACAATAACATTTTATAAAAATATACAATGTTAAAATTGAGCCCAGCTCAAAAACAGCATAGCAAATACCCTGCCAAAAAACAAAAGAAAGAAATGTTACAAACATTAATGAGAGGCAAAGGAGGCACTTAAAGCAGTGCTTGAGTCCCTTCAGAAAATGCTACATACATAGCAGCCAAACTACACTTAGAACGTTCAGTTAAATGTATCCTGGCATGCCTTGATTACATTGTAGCTGCCATTGTTTTTAATACTCTTCAAGAGCTTACAATGCTAAATTCGATACGTAGTAAGGTGGTTTCTGACTGTGGTTAGGAGAGAATGGAAAATCCTATCCACTTTACTGCATACAGAGATGTATTGGGTAGAAGTTACTCAGAATGCCAAGACATTTAAGTTGTCTTCTCTTTTGCAGACATATTACATACAGCCACTAAAAAGCAGCTTGTGGCTTAACTAATAAAAAATAGGCTTAAAAATGACTTTTAAAGCAGAGCTAAGGATGTTTGGGCCTTGTTTGTTTCTAATCATATTTGTAACAGTAATTAACAAGACATCAACATCTTCATTTTCCACTATATTAATCGGAAGATTCCATTATTGCAAAAATGCAAAAGCCATTGTCAGGATTACACAGAACCATGTGCTGAATATAGAGACAGTCAAAACGGTTTATGGCTACACTGAGTGGTTGGGTATTGTGGAATGTTTTAAGAAGGTATCTTTGTCTTTGAGGAGATCGCCCCTGGGTTCCATAAATTCATTCCGGAAGCAGGTCGTTAGGAGACTGCAGAAAAAGAAACCAAAGAAGAAAGAAGAAGAGATGAAGACCCTGGAGGATGTAGTACAAGTGCACCTTTTTTGATCAGAGTGTGACTTTACAAGGGCTTCAAGATATAGTAATGATCAGTAGATTATTTTTTTTTACGTATTGACTGGGCAAACTAGGACTAGCCTAGTTTTCTTGGATACAAATGCTTCATCTATAGATACTAAATAAATTTAGCTACTACAGCAAATTTCTGGTCAACTGTGTATACCCACTGACCTTGCTGTCACTTATTTGCAGATATCTGGCATACACAGAACAAATAATCCTACAGGTTTTGCCTTTCTGGGAAGTTGGACGTGAGGTAGCAAGTGTACCACAAAGAGCTAAAAACAAATGCTTGCAATGTTGGGATTAAAACACGTGCCAGCTCTGCAATTTCCTGAAATCCAAGCCAATTCAATGAATGCAGGACAAGCCGCATGCTTAAGGTAGAATGAAATCTAATGCTTCCTCTACTTTTCTATCTTGATATATCTCCAGTAACAAAACAATCTTAATGCCTGGAGTTAAATTGATGTGCAAGCCAAGCATAATATCACCCAATGCTGCTATTTAGATTATTGGAAAATATATTTTATCCTCTCGTAGAGTAATAGTTCTTCATCGTGAATTGTTACCTACCCATTGTTCTATTTTCCCATGTATACATACGTGCACTCTGAATTTAGCTTTAGGCAACAGATTTTAAAGGGGAACCATCAGTTTATACATATTACACTAGGCTTTAGTGCCTGTTTTGTAATGGTTTTTACCAACCGTTTTCAACCCAATACTTTTGTAAGAACAGACACATGAGAAAATCAACTTGCCAGTTATATATTTTTAATACTTTATATATTTAAGACAGATGACAGATTTAACATATCTGAAATTGTATTTGCTGCTTTTACTGGAATATTATTAAAGTACAAAGTGCAATTAAGCTTCCCCTAATCAGCCAGTTGATAACATAATTAGGTTTATATCCACAAGTGTTTGTTAAGTAAATTGTATCATTTCTTATTAGACCAAGCTGTGCTCTATGATTTTCCTTGAATTACTAAGTGTACAAAATCCACCAACCGGCCTATAGCTTTACAGATGATGGCAGACATCCCAAGGTATTTGAACCACAAACACCTTAATGGCACATTGCAAGATACTAGTTTTCTTCGCTTTGTGGGTGAGCTGAAATCTGAGCAGTCACACTGTGATCATAAAGGTGTGGGGGTTAGAGCAAAAAAACAAAGGAAAGAGCGTTAGAGAAAATCAGACATGCAACATAAGAGACATGAAAGAAAGATACCAAAGGAAAATATACAGTCCACTGAAACCTTTGTAAAAACTCTCAGCATTTCCTCAGACCTTGTGTTCTTCAACACCATTCTCAGGCATGGTGTTGGTATGTTTAGACTTTGGGTATATCTCTTGGTTTAGGTTTTAAAAATAAGGCAAAATATACTTAACTTTTCTCGTATATTCATTTAACTGTGTTTTCTTAGTATTGTCAAACGCTGCAGTTAATTTTCAATGAAAATGGGTTGACAGCGTGACCCCTTAGCTGACTTACATTTAGATTAGAATTTTACATTTAGATTAGAATTTGCTTTAGGGTTTTTTGCTGGCGGAGTAGAAGTTGCCATTTTGTTGGAATAATGTATTCATGAAATAAAAAGCTTTTTTCAGATGTGTCCAATTAATGCTACATGTTAACTCAACCTCGAAAATAGAAAATGATCTGCTTGGAAAGACAATGTTAAATTAGTACTTTTCTTCATAGGTGGTCGCAGGCCCCTTTATGTAAGGGTGCCTGCGCGGTGACATCACTAACATGCCTCACCACGTGATCCACAACACAGTGACGTCACTTGTGATGTCATGGTTGCACGTCATCATATGACACACATTGTGCTGATGTCACTACTAGGCGTGTGCACATTAGGGGGTGCCTAGGCTCACCAGGTACACCCCATACGCACGCCTATGCTTTTCTTCCACTTAAAAATCTAGAAAAGCAGCAAGGTTACCAAAAGTTTATCCAAGTTAGTAACAATTCAAACAAAACACAAATAAATATGGTTTCTTCTGTAGGGAAATAAGCTTAGATGACTTGGGCAGAGCCATATAATAACTAACAAGTGCATCACATTTCTCCTACAACAAAATGGCAGTCACAGGGTTGCTACTATCTGAAAAGCCAGTGAGATAATAGTTTGCTAGGTGGACTTAGATAAATAATACAGAAAAAAAATTATGTAAACTTTTCACAATATTTGTATTTTATTTTCCAAAACTGCATTAAATGTACAAAGATAACTTCACTTTGAAAGCAAAGTGACTACATATATTTTTCCTACTTCTAGGTAACATAAAGTTCTTTTCTTTAAAATTCTTTATGCCATATGCTCATAAGAGTGTTATAATTGCATCTTTGTTCTAGAGCATTTGATGTGCATTTGCATACACTGTTATTGTAGACTCATGGTTCTTAAACCTGACAGAGTAGAAAGGACACGCACTATAAAATAGTTTCTGTCATCTGTAAAAATATGTGCCATGATTGTCTCCTTGGAATTACATGCATGTACACTAAAACAGGGAAAAGTCTGAGAAAAAAAGCAATACAAGGTGTTTTTCTTTGTTCACATTTTCTGTAGTTAGCAACAAAACAAATACTCAGAAAAATGGAGAAAGTGCAATATTTGATAGTTAATTCATCAAATTATGCAATCCTCCAGCTGCTGCTAAACGACCATTCATAGCAGTAAGCAGATACTGTGAATTCTGTTACTGCAAATGCTGGAGACTCAACGTCTACCCACATTGAAGTCCAAATTTGTAATCAGGGAATATTACAGACATCTAAATTCCTGGTGCAGTTGAGGTTTTGCGTCGTTCATTTTTGCCAGTGAATGGCAGCCGGTTATTAAATAAGAGATGGTTTGAAATCTATTTCGATTTTTGGGGAAAAAGCTATTTGTTTTCTGAAACTGTCAGTTCCTGCCTTCATCCGCAGATTACGTAAATGTTCCAAATTCCCCAAAACACATTATAAAAATATTCTGGGCAAATGATCAATATTTGAACAATATTTCAGGGCTGTTCTGTCTAAGTTTGGTAACAATGGTTTATCAACTTTATATGCAAAAAATACATGGAGTGGTAACCTACCCCCCCAGTCTTTCGCAAAACAACACCTCCCCCCGCATGCCTTTAGCAGCTCAAATGATTAAGGGATTGTGGTTCTGCATAATCTGGGGACCCTGAATTAAAGTATCAGGTAAATTTCATCATATGAACATATAAAATTTCCTAGAACATAAATACATTATCTACATACTGAAAGCCCATGTATAAAGGTGCTGAAGACAGTGCTGTACAATTGTATTCAATTTCACAGCACAGACCCCCTTCTCCTTACTGAAGAATCCATTAAATGCATCAGCTCATGGAATACATTACTGTTTCCTGCAGAGGAAACTGGGCAGACAAGAGTCACTTGCATGTTAATCTCTAAGAGGAGTTAAAAGATGGTATGGAAGTGGGTACCGTTCATTTAGGTAAGATTCATCTCTGACATCTTGCTCTATTGGAGAATGCTTTAGATTGTGTTCCATGTAGTTGGGGCTGTTCTGCATTCTTTTTTGCCATTGTTGTATGGAGAATGTGTCATTCCTCCCTGTATTTCGTGGACCAGTCATGTTGCTCTGTAGGCTTCTGTCCCTGAGCAATTTAATGTCATGTATTAAGAGCTTTAAAGCCAAGAACTGAAAACGTAATTACTATGCCAGGAACCTCTTTGTAAAGAGCAGGTATCACCGAGACAAACATGTACTATATTAACAAACATTGCTGTACACCATCAATATACTAATGCACAGAAATTGGACTGTTTTTTTTTTTGTTTCTATTTTTGTGCTTATGTAGCTTATCTGTTTGGCAATAATTATCAAATAAATGTTAATATAGTGCACGTATTATGATCGACAGTCCAGTTCATGAATTAACATTCCATTTTAATTGGGGTTGAACACTATTTTAGCATCAACATTCTAGGCAAAATAATACTAAATCGGCATGCACGGGTCATTTTAAAATTAGCTTTGAACAGAAGCACTTAGGTTGTTATTGTCTCAAGACTCAATATGTAGCGAACTCAAGATGCAACAACTGTACACTTCTTTTTAAAAAAGGGAATATTATATACTCACTGCTTCTGGAGCAAATGCTGCTGCTGTTGTCTGTAACTCTCGATTGTATGCTGGGGAAGAAACTGCATGAGCTCCAAAGACTCTTTGATCTTTAGTAACATTTCATAAATTTCTCGACCTTTTACCTATACCGGAATCAATAACAAAAAATGCAGTCAGTTTTAAAGTGGACAGTTCAACACAAAAAAACTGTAAAATGAAACAAACAAATTCTAAAAACACAAAGAAAGAATGAATAACATGAAACATGGGGCATATTTACTAAAGTCACATTTCTCTTATCGCCAGATATCGCCATAGATTTAGCGATATTGGATGATATCCCCTTAGCCCATTTATTATTATGCGACAATAGCACTGCTAGAGTGTTATATGCATTTATCCCAGTGATATCGATATCTGTAGAAGCAGTGGTACTGGTTGCATCTATGGGGATGGATATAGGTATCAATATCGATATAGATATCCATGTGTATATCGATATCGATAAGTTACACTTAAAACATAACTCCAGACTACAGCCCCATTGAAAGTAATGGATAACGCTACCCAGAGAGTGGCGATATATTAAGCAACAGAAATAGCCAAAAAAAACAAACACTTACAGTATCTTAGTAAATAATGCAGAACAGCGTTAAATCAGGAGATATCGATACACAGAGATATCCACTGTGATAATGCCTTCCAGTGCTTTGATAAATAGGTGATACTATAGATATCGCTAAATCAAGCGCTAACCAAATTTGTTTTTACTGGGATAAGCAATTCGACTTTAGTAAATGTGCCCCAAAGAATGAGAGTCTGATGTGTTTGGAAAAAAACAAAGAATCAAACAGAAATAAGTGCAATACAGCTGGATGATGGTTGTTTATGAATACAGCTGCTGTTTCTGATAATTTTTAATACAACTTACTGCTTGCATTAAGGAAAGAGTTCACAAAGCTTCTTACATCATTTTATTTGCAGAAAATAATTTTAATCTGCAGCATTTGGACAAAATGTTTCTGGAACTACATTTATATAATGAGGGAGCCCTTATATGGTTTCAATAAAGTATAACATTTTTTTTGTTGTTGCTTACAGATAATATTCAGTAAATAACGCAGAAAGCTTTAAAATAGATCATCTGAAAGTATAACAAATAAACACATTACAGAACTCATACTGAACTTACCGGCAGGTACAACACCTCATCATCCGGAGATCGACGTTTTTTAATGGACGTCATCTGAATACCATGTGTACTTTGTCGGAAAGCTACAGCAACAAATAGACGTTTATGTTTGCTGCCACTATGCAGATACTTGTCATTATACAATGCAGCATTTATCATTATATACTGTATAAGGATAGCTTCAGCCACAGATATCAGTGAGGGAGATGCAGTTAAACAACAGGCTTTTTAAAATATTCAGTAGAAAGGTATTCATGTATATATCCATGGAACAGAACATTAATCATAACATGCCATGCAAAAGCCAAATTTAACTTACTGAGATGTGTAATTAGAATTTCCAGCTTTCAGTGGGATTCCTGACTAAATTCCATTCATACAACAGCTGTTAATTATGCACCAAGTATAGTTGATCTGCACCTCAAGTACAAAGGCCAGGATCACATTAGCGTATAGGTGCGCGTCATCTTTAAAAGAAAAAGCGCGTTGCAAAAAATGCAATAAAGTAATGACTGATATGCATACACTGTCGTGTGTCTCATAGAGAGGAACATGTACCAGAATGCTTCATGTTGCATTTTGCAAGCGTATGGACGCGAACAATGCAAACGGATTAGTAGCAATAGGAGATGAATAATAGCATTCACACAGGGAAGTAAAGTGACGCATAAGTGCCTATTGCTAATGCACAGAATGCATCCAAAAGTGTACATGTGCCAGTGTGTTTTCAGGACGCACATTATTTTTTAAAAATGAGCACACCTATACACTAGTGTGTCCCTGGCCTAAATGTTCACTATGTATTTGGTGATTAGCACCTCTTTGCTACATAATCCTAAAACACTGCACAATAAAGGGGGTTGCATAGATAAACTAAAAGCATTTAAGGCTTCTATTCATATTGTAGTGAAGCTCTTACAAAGACTTCTGCCACTAGCTATTACATCTAAACTTACATTGCCTCATACCTTCTCCATTCTTTGTGCTGTCTGAAACCTGCTGTTTTCTAATGCTGTCCTCATCTGCCTTACGGTCTCTGCCTGGGCAAGCGCAAATACGAGCCTCGAAACACCGGCGGCCGAGAACCTGACCACTGCAAGGGAAAGACGATAGTGCATTTTCACTTAAAGGAACATTCATGTAAACCAATGACTACAAGAAATAGAAGTGTTTTTATAGATCTTTAAAAAAAGGAAAGACTGGAAGAGAATAAAAATGAAAAATGAGAGCACTTACTCTCTTGTTTCAAGCGTAACTATGATGAGTATAGGTCGCCGGTTCATGCCTCCAACACAGCTACTGTTGCACATGAAGTTGTACAATATTGTGGTAAACTCTGTCCCAACCTTTAACGGTTTTAAAAAGAAAAAAAAAATCGGTACATTTTAATTAGATTGTGAAATCTGCCACTGCGCAATGACACATAAAATAGAATGGTCATCATCAGCTGTTATTTCTGTAACTGTATCTGTATGCTTTCCATAAGACATATGTTGGCATTCTATGACATTCTATGGAATGGATGTAAACAAAACAATATATTAAGGAAATTATTTTTTTTTCTAATGATTAATAATGCACTCACAACCCTCCAAAGAAACATACCTGTGGTGGTTCATATGGCACCAGAACACTCTGTCTACCAGTGATTGGATCTTCCACATATTGAGCGTGACTGTTTCCCTCCACTCTGATTAGGTGGCTGGGAGGAGCAATTTGTCCTGTGAAATCAAACGACAAAACTGTCAGGAAAACAAAGAAAAATGTATGTAAGCAAATTTTCCCCGTCTGACATAAACAGCTTGTTTTTGCTTATATTTGTACATGGTTTGCTTTAGAATTTGAATCCATTTATAGTTAACACTGTTTTAGGATCACACAATTATGATTGTACTATAGCTTTATGTGCAGTAAGTGTAAAGTCACTAAATTACCGTTCACTCCAGTAGAATTGTACGACATCTCACTTACAGTACTTGGCTCAAAGTAACCCCTGTAGTTAAACAAAGAAATGGAGCGGAAGGGTTTATTGGCAAGGTGGGGGGGGGGGGGGGGGGGGGGGGGGGGAGAGACAGGAAACAGTAAGGAGGAGGAGGAGATATGGAAAAGAGATAGAAGGAAGAGGCAGTCTTAAGGAAGGAGAGAACAGCATTCCCAGAAAGTGATGGAGGATAGTGTAACTAAAGGGCAGTTAAAGGAGGGAATACTTGCTTGGTGGTAGCATCTCAAGATGCATGATGCAATTTGGGCATTACTGAGGCAAGGGAGGGCCAGTCAAGGTGTGGTTCAGTTTGTTATAATGGATGTGGAAGCATTCTTGGTTATGATTAATAAAGCTGCGGTCAATTTAACCCATCTCCGGTTGTGTGGTGTTTTTATTTAAGAGTAAAACAAGGTAAAAGGGAACATGAGGTGAGAGGGTAAAGGAAGTGTATGTACCCACTACGCATGTCATAGTGCCACTTCAATACACAAACTGCCAATGGAAAGATGTAGGTAACTGTCCGATACAGAAAAGGTTGGTCTGGTTTGACTGTGCTCTTCTGACCGTCATGGATTTGCAGTTGAATATCTCAGCTTTTATGTACAAATTGGTACAGCTGCAGACTGTGAGTGCATTAAACTGATAAAAACTGACACATTATTAGAACCTTTATGCAGAATAAAAAGTCACTATGGGCATTCCATTCTAGCTGAACCTATAACTTCCATTCAACAAATGAAAGCAGATCTGGCAGCTTTCTGCTGAGAATGAAGATGTTTTATATCAGTAAATTATAATCTTCCATCCCCTCAGCCCTGTTTAGAAGGTTGTGTTCATACCCTCATTGAATTCTCTGCTGAGCTCATGGTTTGGGCAGCGTTTCACCACTTCTGTGACATGCTCTGCTTTCTTGTACACTGGCATTGCCCGAATAACTGCTCCTTGTGGCGGTGGGGTCATAACTTTGATTTGGATTGGACATGTTTTGGCAATCTGGCAATAAAGTTTCTTCAGATCTGTGGAATACTGGAAAAAAAACACTTTTCAATCACTTTTTGCAGTAAATGTATGACATTTTGTTTATATTTTTATTCATCTAGGCAATTATTTCTGTAATACAAACATGAATGTGAGCTGCTCAAATGCAGTATTAAGAGTAGCAGATGTAATACAGACAAAAAGAATGGATTATTTCATCAATGGCAGCACTGAAAAGCATTAAAAGTGAAAACATTTAGAAGGGGGTAATTCAGCAAGGTGCAAACTCACCTTGCGATGCTTCGATTCACTTCGCAAAAATGGCTTCTCTCCTACATGCACACATCAGCGCACACTTTAATGGTATTCCAGTCTCCTCGCGAGACTGGAATACCTTTAAAGCATGCGCTGATGTGCGCGTGTATGAGAGAAGGCAGCGCGTAACCATTTTTGCGAAGTGAATCGAACCATCGCAAGGTGAGTTCGCACCTTCCTGAATTACCCCCTTAGGGCCTTACTGACTAAAGTCGGAATAGTCATGTAGAGCTATGAATTCACATCTATTTGCCACTACCCCATGTTCATTCATTGAACAAA
The DNA here is from genome assembly GCA_019650415.1 of Pipa parva. Classification (NCBI taxonomy): domain Eukaryota; kingdom Metazoa; phylum Chordata; class Amphibia; order Anura; family Pipidae; genus Pipa; species Pipa parva. The sequence continues at coordinate 32,964 of WMED01000507.1, forward strand.
CTCTGCAAAGTTTTGAATGTGAAACTAATTCGGGCAACTTAGATAGTCGCAATCTTATGGAGTCATGCGAGCACATGACACAGGTACTTCTACTATTGACTAAGCAGAGGAGTGGTGTGTAGGTGTGAATGCGACTAGGTGTACTGTTCTGAATTCACCTGTTTGGCTTCAGACTGGTGAACTGGTGGATTGATGGCAGGGTTCCAGTGTTGTGTAAGGCAATTATTGCTTCAAAAGTGACAATGGCAATTGCAACTTAAGTGACAACATGACCTGGGGACAAGGTGACATAGAAACAGATAGAATATTCACAGAATGCGATTAGTGGGATATGGTGAGACTGACGACACTGCACTTCAGTTGTTAAATTCCCCTCACTCCGCATGACTTCTCATCCTATTTCTATCTGCCTGACTACGCCACATTACACATCGCCACTGTATGCCTGTTCGACAAATGTGTTCTCCACTTAGTTAATCCTGAGAAGTGAATTTGTGTCTGTTTTGGTGATGTGACTCAAACTGTAGCAAGGTGAATGCAACAGGTGAATTTGGACTTTATTTAGTGAGACCCTTAGTTCTGTTTTGTGCTATAAAATGTGTCAGAGAGGTATTTACCCATCTGTTGGCCTCCTCTGTTTTAGGCTTAATGTTCATAAAGCCACATTATTTATATGTATTTATTCATGTATTGTTAATGTATATTCAGATATGTAACTTTTTTCCCCTCATGTCAAATACTGTGAAAAAAGAAATCTAATAGACTACTCTAAAGGGTGCACCTGATGAAGGATGGTTTACCCCCCCGAAACGTTGTGTCATGTGAGTCAGCACATTAAAGCACATTTTGGATATTCGGTCGCCCAGCATTTTCTTTTTACAGTTACTCTAAAGGGTCTAACATTTTTATAAATCCTGGAAATCAATAATTACAGGGATACAAAAACTGACAGTGGAATGGGATGTAATCAATTAATATGGTCAAAGGGGTCTTAGTAATTATGCCCTTAAATCTCATAAATCAACTAAAACAGTATCACAAAATATATAAAAGTAGCTGTGTCCTCTACTTCTTTTACACCACTGATGGCGAACCTATGGCACGCAGAGCCCTCTCTGTTGGCATACAAGCTGTCACCAGGGCCTGATTCAACAGTTTTCAGGTTGGATCTGTGGCCTGAACTGAATGAGCTCTTGCTTGCATGGAGCTCTCCTCCCCTGATGCATGCGCGCTCCTCCCCCTACACAGTTGCGATGATGTCACTTATCAGCACCGGCACTTTGGGGGATGACGCTGTTGAGTGACGTCACCTTTTCGGCACTCCATGCCAAAAAGGTTTGCCTCCACTGTTTTACACCTTGTATGTATGTATGTATGTATGTATAATTTTATACAGCACCAGTGCCGG
>WMED01000508.1:0-34351 GCA_019650415.1 Pipa parva
TGTCTTTACTCATTCTACTTTCCTCTGACTTTACTAATTCTACTTTCCTCTGACTTTACTCATTCTGCTTTCCCCTGTCTTTACTCATTCTACTTTCCTCTGACTTTACTCATTCTACTTTCCCCTGTCTTTACTCATTCTACTTTCCTCTGACTTTACTAATTCTACTTTCTCCTGACTTTACTCATTCTACTTTCCTCTGACTTTACTCATTCTACTTTCCTTCCTGGCTAATTCAACAGAGAAAGTAGTTTCAGTTTATTTGCTAAATAGCTGTAGATTTAGATTGTTTTAATATTTTCACCAATAAAATTATGAGCGGAGGGGATAACATGATGTTGTAATATATCTTTGACTTATCAATATTATTATTTTCCAATTACTCACCTCGCCTCTCCCCTCTCCCCTCTCCTTTTCCTCTCTCCTCTCCTTTTCCTCTCTATTAAAGGACCAGTAACAGGCAAAAATAAAAATCACCTTTCGGTATGGTATTGCAGTTATTTAAATATAGCACATGTAAAAAAAAAAATTATGGTTAAACTTCAACTCATGAATTGTATTGCTTTTTGTCTGTTCTTATCTTTACTAATAGCAGACGTGTTGTTAAACAGACTTCACTCAGTCCCACTGTTTCATATGGTGCTATATAGATAATGCATCATTCAGAAAAAGCTAATTTATAAGGTGATAATAATCAAATATCATACTTTATAGATACAATTTACAATTTTTGGAAGGGAAAATTGAATATATATAGTAACTGTAAATGTATTTTAGCCATTTTTTTTATAGTGTTACTGTTCTTTTAACACAATTTCGGTGTAAAAACATTGCAAGTTTTAGATGATAGATAACTGCAAAGAGAGGATCTGGATCCCGGGAATTATTTTGATATTTGGAGTCGGGAAGGAATTTTTTCCCTAATATGGGGATGATTGACTCTTGCCTCATGGGTTTTTTGCCTTCCTCTGGATCAACATTGTAGGAAATTAGGCTGAACTGGATGGACTTGTGTCTTTTTCCAGCCTTATAAATGATGTTACTATTTTATAAAACATTCTGTAATAAGCATTCAGCATTTCATAATGATTATGTCACTACTGAGAATAAAGGTTTTTGTTTCATTTGGAAAAAAAAAGAGAAATCTGCTGTTTTAAATAGTAATAATCAGATGGAAGATTTATAATATCTGAACTGTATTTAGATCATGTAAGTGGTACCTTGATAACCAAAGGAGTTTATTCATTTTTTAAAAACCTATTTAAGCCAGTCTTGCTCTACTGCATACTGTATGATTATTTTAAAAAATGGGCAAGTTAAAAACAAAATAGTAATATAATATCCCAACCAATAAACAATATTATTAAGTTGTTTTTTTTTCTATACCATGAAATTGAATTTCACTGCAAATGACAAACATTGCAGCACTGACCTATATTAATAAGTGCTTTGCTGCAATGCCAGTAACAATACTCCCGGGGTCATTTTTTTTTTTTTTTAATTATCTCAGTTCTGATAATATTGCAAAGAAAAGTAGAAATAATGCAGATGCTTCTATTCCAAACACAAAAACTAATTAGTAGCTGTTTTCTCTCTGACTTAAAATAACCGCACTAATACTTTCATTTAAAAACAGTGTCAATTTTGTCAACATTGCAAAAAACTGCAAAAGTAAATAAAAATAAGAAACAGACCCTGCTCAGTGCTACCTACATGTGCACTGATGGATACGGAGTGCTGTCACGCTGTTAAAATAACATATTTCAAAGCTTAGGCAGATGACTGTGTGCACATTCTCTTTGTAACACACACACAAGCACTAATTGTTAATGGGCCCATGAAACTGCTATTTATTGACATCTCAGTTCCATTTGATAAGTTTCTGTGTTTTTATTGGAGCCAGTAGTTCATTTATATAACTGCATACAGCAATATTTTCTTTGAAACAGAAGCCCATTTTGCATTGGAGCAATGACCTTGCATAACTGAAAGCAATTATATATTGCCAGCCTTCTTGTAGTACTCTCTAGAGGAGGTTATTCACTATGGTGCGAATACGACTGTCAAATTCTCAAACATTGGATTCCCATAGCAAATCTGCGACAAGGTCCTTATCCTTATAAAGTCGATACAATTTTTTAAAGTTAAGATTGCGACAATTTTCCCATAATAAATAATATAATATAATATAATATTGTGACAATATTCTCATTCTAAAGACGCGACTGAGACAGTAGCAGTCTATTGTGACTGTCTTTAGCTGGCGAATATCGCACCTATATGCAACAATTTGGACTTTAGTGAATAACCCCCTCTGTCTTCATTTTTTACCTTTACCCAATCATGTGCTATAGTGCTCTTTAGTACTAGAGAACATTGACTTCTCTAACTTTGGGGATCTCTCCACTGGTGAGTCTTATATCTGTCTGTCTGTCTGTCTGTCTGTCTGTCTGTCTGTCTGTCCATCTGTCTGTCTGTCCGTCTGTCTGTCCGTCTATCTGTCCGTCTATCTGTCAATCTATCTAATCCTTCCTTCCTTCCTTCCTTCCCTCCTTCCTTCCTTCCTCTTGGTGCTGGCCTACATTTGATTACCAGATGTGTCAACATTGTATATTTCAGTAAAAATGTAATTATCCAAAGAAGTTTATATTCTTGTGCAATTTTTTTTATGATATTCATGATTCAAACTCACTGGTCACTGCAAAGAGCTGTTGAGTAAACAAGTTTCTCCGGTGTTAAAAATGGCATCGGGGTAGTGACAAGGGTTGACGACACCCTGTTACGTCGGCTCTAACCTGTGCACTAGAATTTTTCATACAGTCTTAAATGTTTCTGCACACGATAGATACAATATAACCTGGCTGACTTCTTGACTCCACATGGAAACTATGTATCAGATACACACATAACATCATTGAACACAAATAGACCTATTTTTTCAAGATGTTCAAAATGTAATAAAATATTTTATTTTGAATGGATAAGACCTTGGTGAGTGTAAACTATTCACAAATGTTTGTAGCACAGACACAGTAAACATCATACAAGGAATATTTCTGTCTCTCATTATGATTGAAACTATGTACAACATGATTCTCTTCTTCACTATTGGAATCTTCCGCTTAGTGTACGTAGAAGGAGTAGAGACTTTGCAACCCAAAGTGACACCAATTCACTTTGATGAATAAGCCCCAGTTCAAGTGTAGAAATGTTTTACATTATTATTGTACTTTACTGTGAGACAGATATTTTTACATATTATATTTCCTATGTACATAGTTTCCTATGCTTTTTACAAGAAAACTGTTATTCTAAAATGTAAAAGAAGTTAAATAAGATCCAATGTACAGTTCTAGCTCTTTCAGTCTATTGATTTGGCTTGTTTTGTAATTGTTGTTTTTGACTGCGAGAAATGGCTATCACAACAGAGCCAGGTACACTGTGATCATGGCAGCTTTCTCTTTCTAACTTTTTATCTTTGTTACCAGTTTTTTTATTTTTTTGTTTTGTTATCTGGACTGCATTCATATTTCTTCTTCTTTGTTAACAGAAAGTCCACTATTTGCTTCAAACCACTTTGTAATAAATGGCTTATGTATTCGAGATGTAGTTTTATTTGAATTCCAATGTTTAATTAGTGCAGGGTTTAGGTTTTTTCTATAACAGTTACATTTGCACTGACCATGTTGTTTGTGATATTTTTGTTGAGTTATGATTTATGGCTGTCCCAGATTGGGTCAGTAGCTTTCTGCATTACTTTCTCCCCGGTCACTCTGAGATTCCTCTGGTTCTTGGTTCACATTTTGTGGCAGTTGCTATTTGGCAACTGTTAGCATAATGTGTTTATAAATGGTTTGGTATCATTAAACATCTTTGTCCATTATTTCTACCATTGCTGACTTAAGTGTCTTTAGACTATACATGAGTTAAGAGTTTTCAATGTGTTTGGCCTAAAGCCGACCACGAAGCCACAATTGGCCTTTATTCAGCACTTGATGTTTTGTTTATGGAAATGCATCTTTATTGATAAAACCTTATAACAACCTTAAAGGATATACAGTACATTTACAATGTATCCTGCTTGGATATTTTCTGTGATTTTCAATTACCGGTAGATTTTTTTAATTATCCATAGCCAAGTGGGCAGTATTGATGCACATATAATTTTATTTCATTAGTTAGGATAGTTAGGCTAACCTCATTAAATGCAAAACCAGGTTTGTGCATTTGTCATTGCACACAGAGGGAATATCTAAATAAATACCCTGTGCTTGTGTTATATCTTATATAGTCAGAGAGAAAGAGAATAAAACGATGACTAGTATAACATATGTTATCATCAAGAAACATCCATACACACGAATAGAAGAACATTTGAGATGATTATCAACTTTTAAATAAATTTGTAAAGTACGTAAGACAATGAGAAATGTAGCCTCAATATATTACAGAGACAAGTTGCCACAATATATCTCCTGGCATTGCCCCTTAATATCTATATATTATCTCAATAACTATTTCTGTAATTAATAGACATGGCCATCTATCTAAACCATTGACTTTGCTAGTTTGTAAAAAAAAAAAAAAAAAATACAATTTTTTGACATAAGTATTATGATACTGTTTTCAGAGAATTTAAAGAGAATTGCTTCTATGTAGGAAATGCTATATGTTAGGAAATGCTGCACAGACAGATCTGCCTTTGTTATATACTTTAAGGACAAGTAATATGCAGAGAATTTTCTCTGATTAATAGCTAGTCATAGTTTTTCTTGCTCTAATGTTTGTTTCAAGTAACCAGTCATTTATCCTGTGGGCTTATAAGCCAAACAAAAGGTAGAGATTGCTTGAAGTTTTTAGTAAGTGTTGAATATCAATAGATCAAATAGGATACTCCAAAAATTAGTAACTTATTTTCATTTTTCTCCAGCAGTGATCATTGTTGTCAATATTTGTAATATGAATTGAATGCCGCTGATTGTATTCTATCCCTTTAAATTCTCCAATGCTCAGTAAACTGAGCTGACCCCTTTTATGCCAGGTCGGCATCTACTCTAAATGTAAACACAGCTTTGGGTTTAACATATATCGGGCATATCTGTGAAATGCACAGCTAGGATTTGTAACAAAGATCCTTAGTAAAACTGTGAGTTGTCAGAAATAAACATTCCACTCAATTTCATTTCTGACCAATAAGTCTGTAAAAGCATCATCAATTTATATGTATAGTTATGTTTCGTATTTATCTGGGGCCAGGTTATATCATTTTTATATAATATACGTATAACTTTATACATTTATTAGTGATGTGATATATTATGTACATTTGCAAAAAAGATAGAAGTCACCTTTTGTATTCTAATCCTTCCAGAATCTTCCGAAAGTCATCAGAGTCACAACAGGGAAGGGAGGGGGCAGTCCAGCAGGATAGTGCCCCCCACTTTCTTTCAGAGGAAGGGGGCAGAACAGTATGGTGGGATTGGGGCAACAAAATGAGGAAAGAAATGTGGGCACAGAATAAGAAAGGGGAGTTGGTGCAGCACAGTATGGGATAGGGGAAGCACAGTATTGGGGGATTAGATCTGGGCATGTGGAGACCCATATGTTAAACACAGCCCAAGGCTCAAAATATACTTAATCTGCCACTGTTCTTGGTCGAGATAAAGAGGTATAGAATTCCAGATATATGGGGCAGAAAGAGAAAAGGGTTTATCATGAGGAAGGGAAGTATTGGTTTGTGGCGTGCAAAACTGATTGCTTTGAGAGGAACATAGTTGATGTGGAAGAATATATGTGCACACGAGTGAGGAAATGTAAGGAGGGTCCACAGAGTGAAGTACCTTAAATGTCAAAGGAGGACACTGTAAATGATGGAGCCATAGAACAGAGGGGGGGTTGGGAGAAGGACTGTCCCTCTGGAGAGAGGGAAATAATTCTGGACTGGAGAAGGGAGAGGTAGGAAGCTGGAAGGCCAGATAGAAGAATGTTGCAGTAGTCCAAGTGGCATAATATAAGAACATACATGAGGGTGTTAGCAGTGACCTGTGAAAAAGAAGGGTGAATCCTGGCAATTTTACAAAGGAAAAATTGACAGTTTTTAGCAATGGTAGAGATGTGTTTACAGAAGGAAAGAGCAGAGTCACAAGTCACCCCCAAGGCAACATACAGAGGTTACACGGTTAATGATCAAACCATCAACTAGAATGCAAAAGGTAGAAGTAGGGCCAGGTTTTGGTGGAAAAATAATCAACTCTGTTTAAGTGAAAAATAATCAACTCTGTTTTAGTGAAAAATAATCAACTCTGTTTTAGTGAAAAATAATCAACTCTGTTTTAGTGAAATTTAACTTGAGCTGGCACTGGGGCATCCAAGAGGAGATTGCCTGTCAAAATTTGTGCCTGGATTTCAGGTGTTCGCACCGGAATGGATAAGTAAATTTGGGTATCATCTGCATAAAAGTGAGGAAGAGAGGAAGTTGGGAGAGTGGAAATTAGGTTAGATGGGAAGGAGCCATGACAGAATGGGGCAGAAAGGCAGAAATTTGCTATGGGAAGTCTTTGTTTAGTGAATAAGGAGTTGAGAATCAAGGGAGTTATTGATTAAAGTCAGAATTGTCGCATAAAAGTGTGATTTTGCCATCTAACAATGGTCGCACACTACCCTATAGACGGCTACATTATGGGAATATTGTTGTGGTCACGACTTTACTATGGGAATCTGCTGTTTAGTGAATAAGGAGTAGAGAATCGGCGCGTAGACACCCAAAGTGATGAGAATTCACTTCAATAGTTGAATTCTCACTTTGGAAAATAACCCCCACGCGTGTGTAGCAAGAGCTCAAATCCTTTTTATTTGCTTGGCTAGTGTACCATTATAGTTTTAGTAGAATTAAACGATGTTTTAATTGGGATCAGTACACAATACAAGTTACACGTTACTTGGATAGTATTGTACAATTTTATTTTTAACATATCCATATTGATATATATATATATATATATGCTGAACTGGCTCATCCTTCAGAAAAAATGATGACACCTTGTTAAAAAAGGTCCCCATAGATGTTTTTTTTTTCTCTCTGTAGAGCATATTTATCAATGGAAATTGTCCAGTTAATGCACAAAATTGTGACTATTCGCTACTTCTTTAAATTTGCACATTCAGCAAAGATCGTTATTTTTGGCAATGTGGAGAGTTGTCTCACAGCCTGCAACATTATGCTTTATATTTCTACACTGATGGTTGCCTTTTCACTCCTAGTGCGACAATATCGGTTCAAATCGGTCTGCCCAACAAATTAAAGGGGGTCTTACAACAAGGTTTCTGTTACTATTCTGTTGAAAACTTACTCAAATGTGATAAGCAAGTGTCAGCATGAACTAGGAATTGCTTACCATTGAAATTAATGTAAAAAGCAATTGTAGTGTATTTGACAATTCTACAGTGACGATACTGGCCACTAAAAATTGACAAAATGTTGACGTTGTCCTTTCTTAAATTAATATATGCATATTAGCTTCTTATTTTTTCAACTATCCTGTGTTTCCTCAGTGGTTGTAGTATCTCCTTCCAGCTTATTGCTCTTCCCTCCTTGTGGGCATTAAGAATGAAGTCTGTTAATTTCTTAGGCACTCCCTGGGTCTGAACAGCACAAACCTCACAGTTTTAAAGAGGTACCACAATCTTGCCTCTTTCTGGCATAATAGTAAGCACAGGGTGTTTTATATGGTAACAGCCCTCTATGATGGTAGTATTCAAGTGATTATCACCTGGTTTGTATCCTCTGACTATTATTGGGACCTCATCTTCCTTCCACCATAGGCATAAGCTGACAATAATCACTTTTCCCTAGACAATGGACTCTATGTGGATCTAATTAAGTCATGGTACATGGGATCCATGTATGATAGACCTTGGTCTCAGGCTGCTTCTTCATTAGACCACAAGACCTGCTAAAACCCTCCGACAATCTGTGTGCTTATAATACATGTTGCATTACACTTTGGGTTTTCTAGACAGAATCTTTACCTATTTGCATATAACATCACATGGTGCCCACTTATGACCACTAGATACAAACTACACGTGGTAGCTAAAGAACTTTTTTAAAGTGCTCTACAGCAGTTTTTTGGGGAATTAGTCTGAAAACCCATATTACGTTATTAGACAGTTAACAGACAAAATAAGCAAACCATATTTTATTTGTTCTTTAAAAAAAAGACTCCTCAGTACATTTATTTAAATTCTATCATGATGACTAATTCCATGAAAAACTGCTTTAACCATTTTAGAACTGGTATAAATCAATAATGAGATGATAGAAACAGATATTTAGCAAAATGCTTCATCTGATGTGACTCATCCTGATGAGTTTTCCTGATTCCCTGAGTTTAGCAAATTCACCTAAAAAAATACCTGTCCTCTTCAGTTTCTGTTATTTTTCCAAGTCTGATAACAATACATATCCAGATAAGCTGTTGGTAAAGTAGTCATGGTGAGATGACAGGACGGATAACAATAAAAAAAAGCCATTAGATGTATTGTTGTAAATGACTGATAAATGTGAGCCAGTAGAATAATGCTGCTATTATCATATTGATTTATATCAATGCTGCGGAAAAGAATTTGTGTCAGTATTGTCCCAGCATTGATCAACCATACAGAAAATTCTCCTAACTGACCATTGGTCAGCTTTTCAATGATGATGTGAATTAGACAAAGACAATAGTTTTATTGTGTATGTGGTTTGTAGATGGCATATTCATTAGCACACTTGACTAAGAGGGGAATTCACCATTCAGCGAAGTGAGCCGAAGGCTTCGGACCTCACTTCTCTGAATGGTGAATTCCCCCCTAAATCAAGGCTCTAACCTTGATTTCAGATGTTTCCTTTCCTCACTGCCTGTGACTCTTGTTGGGTGATCAGACCTCCTTTCTACTCCGTATTACCTAATTCCTACTTCACACAATATATTTTTCCCTTGCTTCTATCAAAGGGATGCTCTACATTCAATTTCATGTTATACCTGATTACACTTAAGTCTTTTCCCAGAAAGTTAGACATAATAAATAGTATTTAACAAACAGCTATTTCAAAATTAAATGGACAGATATAAATCAACTAGAACTATCTAGAATAATAGAATAAAAGAATAGAATAAACGAACTGTTGAATGTTTTCCCTGTGGGAAAATTTAAGGTTTACCAACATGTTCTGAAGAAAAGTAAATTTTTTGATAGTGGGAATAAGCAGTATTCTATCTACCATTTTATCTCTTGCTATACTAAAGTGGTTATTTACATTTTAGAAAGTGGGTGCCCTAAGATCTACTTAGGTAAAACTTTGAGAAGACTGGGCACTAGAGCCTTAGAACAAAAAACGAGTATCATAAATTATGATAAGGACTCCCTGGTGGTGAGACACTTTTGGGATGCTCATGGAGGTAATCATTCAAGTCTACATGTCGAAGTGGTTCGGTGCCAAGGAAGAGGGGAAAACTATGAAAAAATGCTACTCTAGTGGGAAACCTATTGAATGGTTACATTGGATACAGTAACTCCAAAAGGCCTTAATTGAGTGTCACGAGTGGCTCCTGCCACCACTTGAGTAGTGTTCAATTTCTGTGCGGCTCATGCACAGTGCCTGCCTGAATGCACGAGCCTCATCAGCACTGCTCTTCTGTGTTAGCCCGCAGCGTGCACACTGCCGGCTCGCTTCACTGACGCAGCACTGACGTGTGTGTTGGGAGCACTCCCATTGTGCTAAGCATGGTGGGAGATTCAAATTGCATTTGCTCAGGCACTCTGTGCCTGAGCTTCATGCTTCTAACAGGCTCCTTAGTTGTGCTCCCTGTGTAAGCAACTATTGTTTCCATCCTGACCCTGCCCTCCTTATTCCAGCTACTATCTATTCCAGTTTATTAAAGAGACAATCCTTTCTATCTGCCAGCTACTACATTATGGAGGGTGAACTTGGGGGTCGCATCCTGAGGGTCCCTTGCAGCTAGGACCAGTACCCCCTTGCGGTGGTTAAAGGTGAAGACTGGGGGCCTCTTAGACTCCGCAACCTTGTAGTAAACCCATGGCAAACCCCACAGTGGTACAGAGGATCCACTTTCAGTCCATGATAATGAGTTTATTTCATTTAAATCATTTTATGATTCCCACTGTAATTTCATTGTTTAGGTCTAGAGAGGGGATCCACTGACATGTGTTGTTCTCTGGTTCAGTTAGATATGTTATATGGTCACTTTATCAGGTAAGCACTCGATCTTGTTGCAACTTGAAAACTAAGCAGTGTTTGTTCTGGTGGGAGACCACCTGGGAATCTTATGTTTTTTCCCATCATACTCTATGAAGTCCCATCTGTGCCTGAACTAGTATTTCTAGCTGTTTATTATAGATGTTTGATTGTTTAAAACACAAATTTAAATATATACTTTGTTGATATTCATGTATATTCTGTGGTAGCTATGCACATAGTTGTTTTTAGACATTTAGGGGGTTATTGGCTAAAGTCTGATTTGTTGTATAAAGGTGTGAATTCACCAGCTAAAGACAGTCACAATAAACTTCTACTGTTGCACTTGCGTCTTTATAATGAGGATATTTTTGCAATTGTGACTTTATTATGGAAAGATTGTCGCAGTCATAACTTTAAAATTGTCGAGGTCACGGATTTGCTATGGGAATCTGCTGTTTGAGAATTTGACAGTCGAATTCTCACTTTAGTCAATGACCCTCTTATACACTGATATATTAAAAATTGACTGCTTGAATTTAGACAGCCACAATAGGCTGCTATTGTTGCAGTCGTGTCTTTATAATGAGAATATTGTCGCAGTCACAACTTTTTTATGGGAAAATTGCTGCAATCTTAACTTTAAAAAATTGTCGTGACTTTACAATGGGGAAATTGTTGCACATTTGCTATGGGAAACCGCTGTTTGCGAATTTGACAGTCGAATTTGCCCCTTAGTGAATAACCCCCTAAAGCTCTAGATAGTCTCTGAGGGGGTAATTCAGGAAAGTATGAACTCACCTTGCAATGCTTTGCATCAGCTCGCCAAGACTGGTACGCGCTCCCTGCTCGCGGAGATCAGTGAACGCTTTAAAGGTACTTCGGCGAGACGACTCGAGTGGTAGCGAGGTGAGCCGAAGTACCTTTAAAGCGTTTGCTGATCGCCGCATGCAGGAGAGCAGGAAGCGTGTACCAGTCTCATCGAGCTGATGCAAAGCTTCGCAAGGTGAGTTCGCACTTTCCTGAATTATGAGTATCTTTCACTTCATCCTAGCATATGACTTTATTTTACTATTATTGGATTTCTTTAATCTTCTTATTACTATTATTTAATTTTTCATTGAGAGAAAACTTCTTTTTAGTGATGCTTACCCTTCATGTATTAGTAGGGACAGAATACTTGTGTACATGTATTAAGTGTTGCTCAGTTGCAACCATTTTGCACAAAACATCATTCATTTTAATTACCCACCATGGAGAGTGGAATTTTAATTAAAACATGGGCAACGAGGATCAGTGAGATGACTCATTGTTAGTTTTTCTTTTCTTTCTAACTTTTAATTTGAACCATTTGAGGCCCCTTGTAGAGAGGATTGTACACTGCTTAAGATTTACCCTCTCCTGTGCCTATGTTGGAAGAAAGATCAGAAGCATTGGCAGAACTGCCAGAGACTTGTGCCAAATAATTTTAGAAACTGGCATCCATCAGTCCATACATTAACATATTTGATGATTTTTCCATGACTGAAGCAATAACTGTAATGCGATTAAGTGAAAAGAATATTTTTAAAATAGATTTTTTTTGGTGAATTTATTTTACCTTGCGTCAAAGAACACAAACATAAACACTTTTATGTTATATTGTAAAATCTATAAAACCCGCATAGCATATCTTAAGGAAACATAAGATTTCCTATCTGCATAGTATGTTTCTTCATCAAGTGACCTGGAAGAGAGTGTCTTTAAGAGAAAATATTGTATGTCAGGTAGGCTAATAAGAGCTGACAGTCCGAGTACCTCCTGGAATTCCTGTTGCCTGTTTTATTTTGCATGGGCTTTATATCCCTAGGGTGGAAGGTTTTTTTTTGTTTTTTTTTAATTTGAAGTTAGTCACTGGCAGACTAGTGATTTTGATGATCTATGATGGATTTCTAAATGTAGAAAACTATACTGTTACAGAAATAAAGCTGACTTTGCCAACGAATATATCCATTTTCCCTTCCTTAAGATTAATGTGTTTGTTCCTACCAATGGAGTATTCTATTGTGTGAAAATAATGGGTGTCTCTACAACCCTGTTTCATATTCAGAGGAGATTAACATGGGTACAATATGAAAGTATAAACATGCGCTGGAGCCACTCCTGGAGGATTGTGGGTATTGTATATGGTAGGCAAATTTAGAGTGATAGTAGCACAACACTGTTTGAAACCTCTGAATGTGCTAACTAGGTTAGCAAACGTATGGAATATATTTTTAAGTTATATCTTAAAACAGCTGCTTCATTATTTTGGAGCAATTAATCTCTATTTAATTAAAGGTGTCCATAAATGTAATATGATTTTGCCTTTGAGTTTGAGTAATCTTTGTCCAGAAAGAAAATGCTTTATTTTTCAAACTGTAATAGGTTAATCCCACTTAAAATCCTTTTTTACCTTTACTCACCCAGAATCCAATTAAATCTGATATCTGATAATTAAAATCTCACCTCATGTAGTGTTCTTATACTGTATACTTAATCCTGCCCATTGTCATTATTCATTTTCATGCATACAATCCTCCTTTTATTTGACATAACAGTATTGTCCCTATAGTTAATTACAATTTCAGAAACTTGCCTCTTAACTATCAATGGCTATCTGAACAGAAAATGCTATAATACGTCTCTCCTTTGCTCTGTCAAAAAGGAAAAAAAAAAGAACATAAAACTAGAAGGTCCTTCTTGGAATGTTTCATTTAAAGTTCTAGTCTTATTTATCCAGTGTTCTTTCAAGTTAGAAATAAAAAAAAACCCAGGGAATTTAACTAAGTGAAAATCAGTACTAGCTATGTCAGGAAATGAATATCGAATGAATTAACTGAAATGACAAATACATTTGGTATACAGTTATCCCAATCTAATTATAGAGATATTTTCCCTAAATACTTAAAGGAACAGTTAAAAAAAAAACAGCCCTAATAGGAACCTTGTATACGAATTGTACTCAGTCTGTATCTATTATATGTCAATACGACAAGCTTTGAAGTTGCAGTGTATCATTTTCTTAAATTAATACAAATATGATCAACGAACCTCTACTCTTAACTGTCTATGTTAATCAATAGTTAAATATTTTCTGATTTCTTCATAGAGGATTGGACATGGGTTATTTAATAGTGCTACTTCATTATTCAACACTAAATATATAATATTTTTACCTTATGGGTACCCCCTTGGGTGCAAGGGCCCTGCTACAGTTGTACCTGCTGTACCCAACTATTTATTCCTGAATATTTATATTAGTTTTTAGCACCCTTAAACATATTTCCTATTTATAACAGTGTCCCTCCAACTTTTTTATTGTCTCATGTTCATAATATACTGTAAAACTAAAAGTGATTAATAGCTAAACTACCAGCAAGTTGTAGGTTGGTGTGTTCAATGACACTGATCCTTAATTTTACAGATATTTTTTTCCCTAGAATTAAGTTCCATCTGACAAGGTGATCCACATAATACAGGGGTCTGCAACCTTTTTTGGCTGAGAGAGCCATATAGTGCATCTCTGCTCAGCCCTTTCGAATCTGGAGTCGTTGACATCATATGTGACGTTAGTGGCTCCGGATTAGCTAGCAACCTGGAAGCGCGGTGACATCAGCGACTCAGGATTGGCTAGCAACCCAGAAGCATTGAGAGAGCATTATTTCTACAGCGCTTGCTGGCGATTAGCCGGCAGACTGTAACAAGTTGTGCTTGCATGTGAGCATCGCCCGTTACAGTCAAAGAGCCAGATGTAGCCATCAAAAGAGCCATAGGTTTGTTATGGAAATTTGCCAGTAATTTCCCACCTGCTCAGAGGTCCAAATTGAATTGATTGAAATTGAAATTTACTAAGTTAGGCCTGACTTAGGAGAAATGAATCATACAGACACACAGTTCTGATACTGAAACACTTCTGAGTTTACTAATGAATCATACAGACACACAGTTCTGATACTGAAACACTTCTGAGTTTATTAGCAGAATACAGCAGCTTTTATATTATTAAGAATCACAAGCTTTACATTTGTTATCTTAAGAGGACAGTCCACCCCAACCTCTTCACTGGTCCCATTACAGGTCAAAGGTTAATTTGTTAAAGCAGAATCAACCTTATGAACCAACATACATTGTTTGAGAACATCAAAACCAACATTAGCAAGTAACCTTTGATATCTTACTTTTAGCAGAGTATGGAGAAACTCCACTTTAATTATTGCGAATCAATGTACTACTGTATATTATTAACCATTTGCTATCCCTTATTGTATAGTGCATTACACTATAATGCCCATATTAATAATATAATGTCCATTTCATGTCCATAACAGGTTGCTGACCCCTGACCTAATGAGTTAACAATGAGTACTTTTGGAAATCTTGATTGTTTGTGCTATTTCTTGTTTCTTTACAATTGTTCTAAAAATTCACAATGTTTCTTTAAATATTACATTTATCATAATGTAGCTGTGTTGTGTCAGACACAGGTGAAATTGCAGTGTATTTGCTGGTTTTATTAGACTAAGGAACTGTATAATCTTTCAACTTTAAAGACAAAATACTGTAGGTTGCTTGTTCAGCCGTGTTATCAAACGAGGGTTATGATAACACACATTTATAAAAGGAGCCATTGTTCAGTCATCTAGAGTAAGAACAAGATTTCCACTGTATAGTCTGGATAGAATCATTTTGTTCACTTTCACTGTAAATGCAAGCAGTACATCCATTTGGTATGGTGACAGTCTGTGTATAAAGTAACAGCAAGCATGATCTCTCTTCATTTTAATTGTAATCCTATGTATGGCCTGTAAAAGCACTGTAAAAATGTATTATACCTAATGAAAGGAGAACCAACAGCTCATTAATCCATGGGTGATTCTAAAGGAGGGTTTATATAATTATTTTCTTTTATTCAACTCTGCGATTCTCTTCACTTCCCACTTCCCCTTCATCATGGCTAATGGAACAAGTACAGAAGCAGTATTCTGACCTAATTCTGCTTTAGCACTTGCTCACATCAGTGTTAGAAGAGAAGACATGAACTTGGAAGGGTTCTCAGTGCTGCAGTTAAATAAAAGAAGCTGGACAAAGAGTAATTAATACATTTAGTTAACATTACATTGTAGAGTATCATTAAAGGACCAGTAACACCAGAAAAAGCAAATTGCCATTTAGATTGCAATGACAATTATAATTTAGATTGCAAGTAATTATAATTACTATGCATTGCATGCAACTTTATAGTTGAGTAGCTGTTTTTTTATTGCAAAGGTATTGCTCTTTATCATTTATTTAATGAGTTGCTTTTATGCATTAACTTATTTTAAACAATGGTTTATCTAACAAAAAAGGATGACTGCAGCAATCAAAAAGGAAAAACTAACTTAAAGCAAAATAATAGAATCATTTCATTTTCTGTTGTTACTGATCCTTAAGTACTTAACAGGCACGGAGCCCAGTAGTTTGGTTCTGTTTTTTGCAAAAGGTTATAGTTTTAGCCTATTTTTTTTAGGATATTGCAAGGAAAAACAAAATGAACAGATTTTAGGTATCTTGTGTCCTACAGTTATTGCAAGCTGTTTGAAGACATTTTGATTTGAAAGATTGAAATTTAGATCCATGCAAATGGTCCTGGCTTGGGATTGCAAAAATGGTTCAAATTCCAATAAATCTTAAAGGTTTTGATGGATTTCCAATTAAAAACATGTAATGTCCCCCATCATTGTTGTTAATGGTAGTTCTCCACTGTTTCTGAGTGATCATAAAAAAATCTACATACATACATCATTGGTTGGCAATTTTAACATTTCTTCTGGGATTGAATTGGCAATGTTGAGTTTTTCAGTATTTTTTGCTTACCGGTGCAGAGCTACTGTCCAACTGGGCTGGAGACCCTAATCTTTTTAAGCACCTTGAGTGGTACCATGGTATGATCCAGTAACGAATCTCCCAGAAAACTATGGCTGCTTGCTATCACTTTGTTGGTCAAGGAGCTCCCAGTGTATGAATTTGTAGTGGGGACATGTAAAATAACATCTAAAATAACATGGAGTAGAAGACTTGCATGTGTTCCACTACAGTCTTGGCGCTAGCTACTCCCAGAGAGCGAAATCTAAGAAGCCCCTTCTCTTCACCTTTGACCCCCGCAAGGAGGTATGGGCTTTGCTGCCAGGGTCCCTGAGAATAGCTGACCACAGATTGAGAAGGAAGGCAAACGTTAACAGGGTTCAGGTTTGAAATACAGAGACAAACAGCAGTCAGGGAAGGGATTAAGTATTAATGGGCAACAGGCTGAGTTTATTACACAGTAACAGAATAATGAACACAACCTAGAACTACCAAACTGAGTTCTTTAATCAGGCGCAGACACTCTAGAGAAGCTCCTTTAAATAATGCAGGAGCTGGACATGTGACCGCACCGGGCTGCGGCTTTTCCAACTTTAATCAAGAGAATGCTTTGAAGTTTCTCGCAGTAAGTATTGCGAGATTTGCATCGTGTGATACTTACCGAGACAAACTTTTTTTAATTAAACCAATCCATGGAAAGGTAGCCATACAGTATAGCTACCTTTCAATGTATATAACCAATAAAAAAAAGTTTCTCACAGCAAGTATCACACGAGTCAAATCTCGCGATACTTACTGAGAGAAACTTCAAAGAGTTCTCCCAAGTTATTAAATTCGGAAAAGCACAAACGGCTTTTCCGACTTTAATAAATTTCGCCCTTTCAGGCTCCAACAACTTATTTATCAGGCTGGACTGTATTCTGTTTCACTGAAATCTATGGTACAGTATGCTACCTCTATATTTCTTCATTGTGAAGGTCTGTCTAGTTAGCATTCATGTTTCACTACAAACTGCAACCAAACTCTGTTTCTGTCACTGACAGGAGGTCACATACTATTCTGGTAAATAAACAGTATATAACAAACAACCTCATTTCACTGAATTAAGCTGTATGGTATTTTGTAAAATGTTGCTAAAGAGAGAGTAAATGCTAAGCTAGTCCTTAAATAATCTTTATTTTTTACCAGACAGTATTTTAGGGTTAAGTTGTGCTCATTTTTTAGTGACAGCAGTTTACTTCAATTACATTTCATTAGACTGGAAATTACCAAAGGCAAAAAACAGTAATTTGAGTTATGTTTTATTTTTTGTTTAAATATAACTTTTTATTTGGTTTTAAACATAAATTATAACTTCCATTAAACAATAAACGTTTTGTATTAATATACATTGCGTTTACAGTTATTGTGTCTCAGTATATTTGGTTGAACATAATCATGACTTATACTCATTTTGGGAGTAATTCAGCAAGGTGCAAACTCACGGTTATTACGCGCACATCAGCGCACGCTTTAAAGGTATTCCAGTCTCCTCGCGACCACTCGAGTCGCCTCTCGAGACTGGAATACCTTTAAAGCGTGCGCTGATTTGCGCATGTAGGAGAGAAGCCAGCGCATAATCATTTTTGAGAAGTGAATCGAAGCATCGCAAGGTGAGTTCGCACCTTGCTGAATTACCCCCATTATCCTTATATATCTTAAGTGCAAAAACATTGTCTTAGGAAACACCAATTTCAACTTCCAGCATGGCTTTAAAAAAACTTCAGAGATTTAAGTAATGTGGACTAAAATGTAAAGTTCATTCTTTAAGTCAGCAGATTGAGCTTGAATTTTCTTTTTGACTGTATTTTAAAAACAAGATACTGTGAGGCTCACAGGATACATGTCACCATTTGTCATATATTCTGCTTTGCCACTCCATCAAAGATATTAATGTGCCATTGGAAAGCAACCTATTGTTACACCAGCCTGTAATGGGAAACAAGCATACTTTATATGAACTGACCTGGTTCCACACAATCTCAGCATTATTCATTTTGACCGTACTTATTGAAAATTACATCTTTACTCCACTATTTTGTAACCTATACAACTGGAAGAGGTGAGAGAGGGTAACATGCAATTGAACAGAAAAAAAAACAAAAAAAATAATTCACTAGCAAGAAAGTCAAGAAAAAAAAATCAATTGCACTTTTTAGAAAATATTTTCCTGGTTAGAAAATGAAAATGAAAAAAAAGGAGAAAAATAAGACATATTATCCATTGCTAATATATAATATCAGATTAATAATATGTCTGCCCAAATAATCAAATAAATCCATTGATCTGCCTTTAGCTGTGGAGAAATAACAAATATTTACCTGTCAGTCAGTGGTATGGTCATTAACCAAGGCAGGAATTTTATGAATGGAACCAGTAAGAGTGGATAGACAATGGGAGTTATTAGTTTTTGTTTTTTTTTAAGTTGAATTTACAATTTGTATTTCCTTTTGGTTATTTTCTAAATTGGAATTTCTGGGGCATTTTATAAATCTGTTTTATGTTAAGTTCCATAGGAAGAGGAAAGGCAAACAAAAGCAACACAAACTAGCAATGTCAATTTAAAGATAGTATTTTAATAAATACTTTGTAGGACTAAATGTGTTTATCAATTCAATTTAACATTAAAAGAGAACCTGATACCCTCTAAACCAAAACTTTAATTAATATGTAGTAAAAAAAAATCTAAGTATACATGTAAACAAGTAGTACTGATTATTCATAGAAATAATTGTTAAATATATATGGTCTTAGCCACAGTAGCTGCCATGTTGCCTTGACAGTCACTGATTATGACTTTTTCACTGAGAGAAAGAGTGTCTAGTGTGGTGGCTCAGTGGTTGGCATGGCTCCCTTATAGAACTGGGTTCAATTCCACCCTGGACTTCATCTACATAGAGTTTGTATGTTCTCCCCGCACCTGCATGGGCACTCCGGTTTCCTCCCACAATCCAAAACCATACTACACATATAAATAGTCTGTGCGTAACTGAATAGATTGTAAGCTCAATGGGGCAGGGACTGAAGTGAATTTTGAATCTCTGTAAAGCTCTGCATAATATATCAGCGCTATATAAATGAATAAATACAAATACAATACCCATAGTATTGTCTGTGTACATTGGGGGTACTTGTTGTCCTACTTTCAGTGGAGCATAATCCTGCATTTTATAGTTACTGTGTTTATCACATGGCGCAGAGGATAGGGGTATTCTCACTCTGCTTACTGTTTTCACAGTTGTAATGGTGGCATCTATGAACTGATCAGGTGTTGATCAGGTGTTAAGGTTTTACTTAAAGGCCAGTCTTTAGAATACACTTATGTATTCCAGTGATCTGGCTTATATGATGACCTATTCATCTAGTGGAAGGACTTTTACTACTTTTCTATGTGAATCCCCTGTTTAGTGAACAAGGTGTAGAGAATTAAACATTGTGACCAAAAGTGATAAGTATTCACTACGACAGTTGAGTTATCACTTTGATGAATACGCCCTTTTAAAGAGTCTGCATATGGATCCCATCTGACTTACCCTGCCTGTATACAGGAGTCATGATAGCCAGCGAGTTAGAACCTAAGAAGTAAGAATAAGAATCTGGGCTTGATTAAAGGGTATGAAAAGTTTGAATAAAGCATTATTTATATTTGATATATATACATATAGAAAGCTAACTTAAACATTAAAATTGAAAAATGATTTTGGGATCAGTAGCACTTGCCCCTTTTTTAAACAGCCCTGCTCCCCCAACCATTCTGTGCACAGGCTGTTCCTTTATAGTGCAGATAAGACCCGCCCCACAAGTGACAAAATAGAACTATTCAGAGAGTGTAGAATCCCTTTCCCTGCTCCTTATATAAATCTTGTTCCTATCTCTATGCATGTGCAGTTGAGAGCTGTTCAACTGCCTCTGCTATGGAGAGAGGAAATCAGGGAAAGGAGGGGGCATGGCTACACACAGCAGGGAAATCATTTAGGGGGATATTGAGCCCTGCTGAATTAAGAGGTGAGTAAGAAGTTTCTTAAATTCAATATTCTTGACAATAGGTAAGTGGGGCTTTCTTAATATATGGGATTTACATACCCTTTAACTATTTTTGATATTCTTCAGTAATAACTTTTAGTAAGTAGAAGAAACAAAGCAAACTGTAAATGTATGCACTTCAAAATTTTTATTTAATAATCAAGTCTTGCAAAAGAGCATTAAAAACATTTAAAAAATCCAAAGACAGGGTAACCAAGAACATAAGTACCCCTCCCACCCCTCCCAAACATCAAACTCCAAGTAGGCAAAATGTATCAGTATCTATAATCACTTTTTTGCTACTATTTCTCCTGATGAAGCCGTTTTTTGGCGAAACAAGTTGAGAGTGGCCTGGAGGAGGTATTTGAAACACGTGGGTACTTATTCTGAAGGTGTTTTACTCGGAGCCCTAACAGTGTTTTATTGCCTGTCTCCATTCTGTGCATGTGACAACTTCTTTCAGAAGTTGTATGTGAGTACAAGTTTTTATAATATATCTTTTGTTGCCTCCATCACTAAAAAGTTTTTTAATACACTTTTGAGAGAGTGTTCAATCCTTGGTGTGGAATATTCACACATTTAAACAGTTTTTACTGGGTAACATTTGCTCTGGAAATATAAGGCACTTTTACATCTGATTTTTGGACTATTCCATTGGCAGCCTATTTGAGATATCCTGTATATGAGACTGTGTATTGCAAATTTTTACCACTGGTCTGAAAAAGATTAACAGCATCTGATTTTATGGTGACGATAAGAGGTAGACGTTTCCACATGGTTGTGATTATTTAAAGGCGTTTACAATTTCTACATCTGGTGAGCAGTTAGTGTTATCTGTGCTCACCTGTATTTGTCCTGGTGTTTTTTACTTATTCCTGCACTTATCTGGGCACGTTTGGGAGTTTCCTAATCTTCTTTATTAGTTTCACACAGATTCAGGCACTATTGTGTGCAAATATTTTGCGCTTTCTTCACAGAATTTCATGCTGAATGGTTCTGTTTTGAGTTTTGCTTCTGAGTGGGGAGGACACACCCGTGAGAAGAGAGCAACATTTGGATTTCATTGGGACTCTTTTTTTCACTTAACAATTTGTGCAATATATACACATTTTTGATTATTTATATTGCCTGTGTGGCATAATTCTTTTTAGCGCTGCTTCATTTTGTTTTTTGTTTGTCCACACGTATATTCAAAAGAAGAAAGAATAAATATGAAATGGAGAAAAAAACTTCCTGCACCGAATTTCTGCTTCTCTAGAGACAACCCGATACAAACTTAATGTAAAGTGATCTATTTCACAGTCACCTAAAGTCAGTCAGTGTGGGAAAGGAGACCCCCATACAGGAATGTGTAGGGAGGCACACTTTTTTGCAAGACATGATTATTTAATAATTATTTAATAAAGATTATGGAGTTGCTTTGTTTCTTTTGCTTGTGTATCTGGTATAGCACCCACTGACCTTTGGAATTTTGATTTTGTGACTATTTAATCCTTCACGAGTGCCAAATATCTCTATATTTTTTATATTCAGCAAAAACATTTAGACCAGCTTATTGGGAGCTCTGCAACATTTCAATGGTAAGAATTATTTATAAATTACTCATACATAAATACTGTATTTGGACAATTCAAATACACCAATATAAGGCATAATCTCTTTTTGAGGGTCCCCAGTAATTCTTATAGTGTTACTAATCTATATATATAGTGTGTTCAAATATGGTCATTAAAACCTAAAATACACAGTATAAACTAAAAAAAATAGTAACAGTAAAATGTACGGCAAACGCCAAGTCACAATATAGAATATTATTCTATAAGACTGGTCAAAAGCAATGCTCTAATTTTTTTTTCCATGCTGGTACAAGAACCTGTAATTAACAACCCCTAAAAGTGGCTAATGTTCAAGATACATTTGCTAGAGAATATACGATTGCCTATCTAGCAGGTGAGTGTGTTTTAATGCTGAATTAATTGATTGCTTTTTTTTTGTTGGTTTTTAAATGATGCCTAAAATGTATGTCCTTTCTTTGAGAACTCCTGATGTAGGTCAGTAGATATCTGCTTTTAGGACATGAACAATGATTAATGCACTAGAGTTATTATTTCCAGCATTACCTGCATTGTGCTCTTTCATTAATGTTCATAGATTAAAGCAAACACAGTAGTGTAGCGCTCGTTTGCCATTTATATTTTAGCTAAAAAGGAGACATTCTCAACCATTGTTGATGTAAAACCTGCAATTAGAAGTGATCATGTTCCTCATTTTCTGTGGCAGGCAGAGAAGGCCTGCATTTCACTATGCTGCAATTATCCAGTGTTATAAAAACTAAGAATTAGCTATATTCATCTATAAGTGTTTAACAGAAAAGCATATGTATGTATAAGAGTACATGGAGGCGTAGGTATTAGATAATGAATTCTCCTGCCAAAGCGAATTTGCCACACTTCACAAAAAGGTGCCTGTACTGTAGCATAGACAATTCTGCCTATCCACTAAATTACATAATCACAGGGCAATATGGCATATTGTCACAAAATGTATAAATGATCCTGGCACATCCAAATACTCACTTCAATGAGCACAGCCTTTCCATAGCAAATCCATGACTGTGACAATTCTCCCACTGTAAAGTCATGACTGCGACAATTTTTAAAGTTTCAGCTGTGACAATAATTCCATAGTAAAATCATGACTGCGACAATATTCTCATTTATAAAGACACGACTGCAACAGTAGCTGTCTGTTGCAACTGTCTTTAGCTGGCGAATTCACACCTTTACACGACAATTTGAACTTGAGAAAATAACTCCCTTAGCATAAGCTAAATACATTTTTTTTTAAATTTACATTGGACTGCAACCTAGGTGTTTACTTGCAGCAAAATCCATACCCTCATGCAGGAGTTAAGAGTAAAGACCAGGAGCTCTTTAGAGTCCATGTCTTAGAATTAATCAGCACTTATCCCACTGTGGTAAAGAGTATCCACATCCAGTTCCCCTGTGGCATATTATTAAGCCTAGGCTCTGTGTCATAACATGTGTAGTGCCAGATCCTTAAACAACTTCTGTTACTCTGGTACAAGATAAAAGCACTATTGAGAAATAATCAGTTAGAACATGCTTAAAGTCTCATGTTAACTCATTATAGCTCTTCCAAACCATTTCAGCATTTTGTAAAAATGCTGCTATCTTTGTCATAAAAATGCAGAGCATATGAATCAGCTGGAGATTAATTTTTTTATGAAGTATTGCGTAAGTATCATTGAAGAGTTGCACAGAGGTGGCTAAGAACCTCTATGGTTAGATACTTCTTGGTTGATTACATATGAGTGATTAGTATAATTAATGTGGTCTTTGTCTAGTTATTTTAATAAAATAAAAATGCATTAATGGAGTGTCCTTTGATAATATTTCATTCTGTGCTACTATTTCCAATACTTTGTGTTAAAATTAGGAGTTAACTTAACAATATATAAACAATTACAATCCCAAAACTAAAACTTATGAAATATTATTTTGTAAATTGACTTGGGCATTCATGTTTCAAAATATGAGCAAGAAATAAACATGAGTGTTAAAAAAATGCAATTTAGTACATTGTTTTCTTTGCATGCAAAATAGTTGAAATGTTATGTACTGGTAGAATGATGCATTATTCAGTACATAGGAATAAATCCACTGAAATTATCTGAGGACTGTGCATAAGTAACAAGCTATACTTCTCTTTCTGTTATTTCAAATGTACCGCAAGCTATAGGGCAAAAGTTGGCATTTTACTCAGCCTAGTGAAGCAGGTCATCAAAATCTACCGGCAAAAGCAATTTTCTGGTTCTGAACTGTTATCACTTCTGGGATTTCTCTTAAATCGTCATACCATAGAGTACTTATAGTTGCCTGAAAATGTCAAAGTCATGTATCACATGTAATCAACTACTGCACCCAAACTGAATAAAAGAGGGAATACAGTATGAATACCAAATCCACAAATATGTTACTACAAATGTCTGGAAGAGTAAAATAAAAGTTCAATGGAATTCAAGCTTTAATAGAGAGAGAGTATGGTCATCTACCAAGTACATACAGAGTACTTTTATTTTAGTTTTATTATATGGATTATAGACAAACATCATACATATACCTTTAGGGGGGAATTCAGCATTCAGCGAAGTGAGCTCCTTATCCTTCGGCTCACTTCGCAAATAGTATTATGTGCTCGCTGATGTCCTGCATGCGGATATCAGCGAGCGCATTAAAGGGATTCCAGTCTCGGCGAGGCAACTCTTTTGGTCTCGCCGAGACTGGAATCCCTTTAATGCTCTCGCTGATGTCCGCGTGCAGGACATCAGCGAGCGCATAACACCATTTGTGAAGTGAGCCAAAGGATTCAGAGCTCACTTCGCTGAATTGTGAATTCCCCTCTTAATGTAGATTTCCATGGAGGAGACATTATACAATAGGATCTTCCAAAAAGCTGTTAAGAAGTCACTACTAGAACTCACGATCCTTGAGTTCCCCTTTATGTCCAAGGTGGACATACAATCCAAATGTATGAACATTTGAATTTATTGTATACTCTTTTTAAATATGATAAAATGTTGACAAATTTTCATAATTATTCTTTCTCAGTATTCTAGCGCCTAAATAATAAAAATAAAAAATACGAATTAAAATATTGCATGGCCACTGACAAAAAAGTGAGAAATATTTTAAAAAATATGATTTGACTGAATATTTTTTAAATCTGGTGACATTTTTTAAAAACTTTTTATAATTATTTTTCCCTTTAAACTACAGATTTCATGCAGGAATATTGAGTATTCTAACTTGTTTTCTTTTATTTTTATTGTGAGTAGACTTATACCAGCATTGTTATTTTCACAATGCATGCTTCTGAATATAATCCCATGGGAATGATGTCTCTTCATACTCGGTTGTACTATGTCCCAAATTGACATAAGTGTAGCTTTATCTGGAAGATTTTAAACCAAGCAACTGCTAAGCACAATATAATAAAATGACATTTGGAAGAGAAAACAGACCCACCAATTCATCACTGAATTAAATAAGTTTTACACTTGATACAAGCTGAGATAGATCTGAATCAGAGTCCATGCCACATGCTATTGTTTGATAAGCTAGGATTTAGTCTACCTCATGCAATGTGACAAACATCATTTTAGCGATTTGTTTATAGCTTAAATAAAAAGAAGCAAAACTCTGCTGTATCTATTGCAACACAGTCTAATTTCTCTTGTACTCATTTCATATCTTCTGTTTATACACCTGCCCTTAAACATATCATTGGTTGCTGTGGTGATCATACACCTGCCTTTGAAGATATCAGTGGTTGCTATGGTAAAAATAAACTTCCTCCCCATGATCCAGATTTTTAATCTACTGTCATTATTGCTTTTGTTTAGATTTTCAATTACTTTCTTTTTTCTCTGTCTGATCCCACTGAGCCAGAGAATGCATACTGTATCAAGGTAGATTTAGCTTAAAGCAACAGTCTGGCCAAAAATAAAATAAAAACACCTTTATTTCTTTATGTTAATTACTATATTTTATTAAATGCAATTTATTATCAATTAAAGAAAAAATAAATAAATAAAATTCTTACCTGTAAAGAAGTGCCGTACAGCACTTCCGTGTTGCAGACTCCATCTTCACACTCTGCCATTGACTCTAAGGCGTTCCGAATTACCTGATCCCTTTAAGAAGTGCAGTCCTCTCCAGCCGCACTGATAATGAGAGCCCGCATCAGCATTTCCTATGTCACATGGCAAAGAGTGCACATGATCCAGGGAGGATGCGTTGATCACATGCACGCTCTCCCATGTGACATAGGAAATGTCAATGCGGGACTTCATTATCAACTCGGCTGGAGAGGACTGTGCTTCTTAAAGGGATCGGATGATTTGGGACGCCGTAGAGTCACTGGCAGAGTGTGAAGATGGAGTCTACTCCACAACATGGAAGTGCTGTTCAGCACTTCTTTACAGGTAAGAATTTTATTTTTTTTTATAAATTGATAAAGTGCATTTAATAAAAGTTAGTGATAAATAAATAAAGGTGTTTTTATTATTTTTGGCCAGATCGTTGCTTTAAGATCTTCTTGTTCCCAACCAACCTTATTCATTTGGAATCCTATTCAGCCTGTCTAGATTTGTTCCTGTTCTTATCTAAAATCATGGAGTTCCAGAGGCTCAGAACCACTCACACATGCGCACACACACAATGTACTACTCGGCTCCGTTGAGACTTTCTTTATTCTTTGTACCTTTTATTAAAACAGATTAAATAAACAATAAATCATTGCTTGATTTTGTTTTGAAAATATGGTGTTAGAATTGACCTGTTATTTTGAATTTGCAAACGGAGTGATTACTGTTGTGACCCAGACCAATACCACATTACTGCAGAGTTGATTAAAATGATTGAAGTGTGTAACCAGGGTCTCCTCTGTGACTAAGCACCTCCTTTCCGCTGCCCCTACTGTCTTGTGGTCAATGGTGTAATTAGTTTTGTTGACCTTTATATAAGAGTGAATGAACAGGATCTAATAAACAAGACTACATTTCTTTTTTTTTTCTTTTTCATACACTTGTCTGGTGGCATTAAGTATAACTGGAAATAATATTTTCCTTATTTAAACCATTGCTTCATTATAGAGATATGTATTTCTAAATCATCTCTAGAATAACTTAAGTTCTTCAAGGAAAAAACCACAACCGACTGGTAAACTATGAAACTATTCTAGATATTAATTTTGATAATATTTAAAATCTTTAATTTTGTTACATTTATGTAACTAATATATTTTTAATATCCTGTTACAATCTGGGAGCATTCAAGGCTATATAACAAATGAGTAGAGGCTGACTATAATAATGAGCAGTGTGATATTAAATTATTTTGACTGCAAATATAATAACTTCTAGTGATAAGTCTTATGAAAGGATTCAAATGTCTTTTGTTAAAAAAAAAAAATAAATATATATATATATATATATATACCTAAAGTATGTAAGTTACTGTATTAAAGTATGTATGCGTCTCCTCGATCATAAAGTTTGTATTATAGGAAAAAATTAATTTATTCACTTTTTCATTAAGCATGAAAGTGATTACATCACATAAAATTGTAGAAAACTGATCCACTGGGGGGAAAAAAATTACATTTATTATATTGCAAATTATCAGTTTTTAGAAATGTAGAAAAAAAATGTATTTAATACTAGAGCTATTCAATTAAACTACAACTTCCAGCAATCCTTGAAAATTGTATTTTTAATGAGAAACCTTTGAAATCTAAAAACTACACGTCAAAAGAATAATAAAAAGAAAAGCACAACATGAAACTGCCCAGTTGTTCTAAATTCCAACTTCCAGCATTGTGTAATAGAGAACTGACTGTTCTCTTCCTGATTGCTTAGGGTTCAGATGCAGTGAGGGCTTTGTTGTCCTTGTTTTTATTATCAGGGTGCTATAGAATATAACCATACAGTGCTTTGAAGAATGTCTATCTTTTCTAAGGAGGTTCTATCATGGCCATCAGAAATGTTCTTAAATACAGCAATGAATGCAGCAAATTTATCACACGTGTATCCTTCTTTGTCCAAAGGAAAGGTAAAAAGCAGTGACTCGTCAATCAGAGGCAGAACAGTCATACTGTAGACTGGGAGGACTGTAGCTGGAACTGAATGTTATTTTAATTTATATGGCCTTCACAGGACTGTTCGTCTAAAGGGTATTGTCTGGCCAATAGCTTTCTTGATTGTGTAACTTGAGTTGGAGGAGGTTAGACTCTCAGAAGGTATTATGACTGTCCTGACTGAAAGGCATCCTCTGTGGTCAGACATATGCTAAAGCACCTTGGTAACTTGAGCCATAGATTCAGAGCCGATGGGGGTCAGATGTTACTCTGTAATGCTGCTCCATGAAACTGGAGAATCCTGTTTGCATTAAAAGCCACAAAGTTTTTTTTGATAGTTGAATCCATGCTAAAAATACAAAAATAGCCACGCACATCACTTATTGACTATTAATTCAGATTCCTGTTGGGACACCTGATGATCCACAAAACTGTTTGCAGATTAACTGTGCTAGGCAAACTCTTGTCAAAGAGATACCTGTTGCGCAGTTTGCTGAATTTTGACAAAGACCCCTCCTTATTATTTGCATTAGAACTATATTTTGCCAGTATGATAAGTTGGAAGTGCATTCGTATGTTGATTAAAGATATGGCATAGTGTTACCTGTGAATGCTCCCATCTGAATGATTTTGATGTTGCCTTTTTGTAGAGATACTAACCCTTTTTGTGGAGTTTCAGCTACCTGCATATACTCTGTGCCAGGTTCAACTAATGCATTCCATCACAATGGTCAGCAATATTGTACTCCTGGCCAACTCAGAATCTTATTAACCTCCCAGGAACCTTAGAGCACCACTGTTCATGTCATTCATAAAGGAAGTGTCTGGATATTTTTAAGTTCATGGATTACTACTTTTTGAACAGCAGAGGAACATGTTAATTCAAGCTGTTTTAAAGCTAATAAAAAAATAAATTTCATTTAACCCCCCCCGGCGTTTTTTTTGCAAGGTACTTTTGACAACTGCAGCTGGGGAATAGTAGAAATATATGCATTGAAACATTAGCAATTATTACATTAGAGAGTATGATCAGTGCTTATTACCTGAAGAAATCGAAAGCTACTCAAAAGTTTTGTGCATAATTAAAATGCACCTGCGTTCATCTTGCTGAGCTTTGCCTGGCATCATTATCTATTTCTAATCATAGCAGGGGTGGCTCGAAAAATACAGGGCCTGAGGTGAAAGTAACATTGTTTGGAGTTTTCTATTTAGTGCAACAGAAAAATGTATTATGAATATTAAAATGTAACTAATTCATCATACTGCATAGTCCTGCAGACACAAAATCATTGTCTATGTTAAGCACTGAAAAAGATAATAGATTTTGAGGGCCTTATTAAATCTAGGTATCTTAGGCAACTACCTCTTTGGCCTAAAGGATGAGCCAGCCCTAATCCATATATTACTAAATTATTCTTTATGTCCTTGTTCTTACGAAGCTTTTATTACAAACTTGGCAGTTTGCAAGAAGATTAAGTAAATTATATAATAATATTCATCTGTTACAGGGATATTGAAATTCTGCAAGGCAGAAGATGCACAGTACACATTGTTACATACTAAGAATGGTAGCGTTTTAAATCCAATGGAAGAGCACTGTCATGCTGGTAAATGTGCCTAATCTAAGTTATATGTTTTATTAATAGATACACAGATATTTATTGGAAGTATGTAGGTGTTTCAAGATTATCTCTGTAATCTTAAATGAGCAAGACTTAAATTGCTGTATGTTCCTTGTCTAGATTTAGGGGGTAATTCATAAAGCAGCGAAGTGAGCTACGATCCATTCGGCTCACTTCGCTAATAGTAGTATGTGCATGCTGATGTCCCATACGTGGACATCAGCATGCTCATTAAAGGGATTCCCGTCTCGGCGAGAACAAAAGAGTTGCCTCGCCGAGATGGGAATCCCTTTAATGCGCATGCTGATGTCCGCATACAGGACATCAGCATGCGCATACTACTATTAGCGAAGTGAGCCGAACGGATCGTAGCTTACTTCGCTGCTTGATGAATTACCCCCTTTAGTACGGGCAAAATTTAATAAACTCGGAAATGCCCGATTTCCCTTTTCCAAGTTTATTCCTTTGAGATTTCAGAAGTTTCTTACAGTAAATATCGATGGAAAGGTAGCCATACTACTAATGTATGTGTGCTTGGAATATGAACTACTTGCTGCATACTGACCATCATCTTTGAGCTAACATTGAAGAAAGCAAGAAGTTGTCACTAGTCTTAAGAAGAAACTGCTTCACACTGAGCTGATGGTGCTTAGCAAAAGAATGGTTTTATTGGATGGCATTCATTAGATACACAAAGCTGGTAAAAGGCATTCATTGATGAAATGCAAATATTCTGATAATCTGTAGGTGTCAGTATAAAATTGTAAGGGCTCTTCCACAAATATTGACCAAGGTAAATCACTTGATTTGGGATGGGATTTGCACTATGATAGCGTTAAAGTTAAAATTTATAATTTGCTTAGAGTATGTTTATGACAAACAATAGCACGTGTTGTGGTACTACAGAATTACAAATAATGAATGTATTTATGAATAAGGCTTAAAGGAGAAAGGCGAGAACTTTAAACTTGAACTCACTTGACCTAGATGAACAAAAGAAGAGGATACTGAAAAACTTGATGTCCTGAGCAAGAGATACACTTGAGAGAGAGAGAGACTCACAATATCTATAGAGAGTTGGTATGAAGGAAAGAAAATTATATCTTAATTATGCCTAGATAAAAGAGACATGGATATTTGGTTAGATTAATACTTTATGGAATTGATCCTTAAGCAATAAATTTCAGATTGGCACAAGACGTCTGTTGCATGAGTTGGGGGTAACTCCCCCAACAAGTGCCTGTATTTAAAGTAGTCTTATTGCATCAGAGCAGAAGTTCTCTAATCATACTGTATATAATTTAGCCATGTAATGACTCTGAACCAAGATGAAGGGAGTAGGAGGATGCTGGCGTATACCACACTGTCCTTGGCGCTAGCTGACTTAGGGTGCGGAGTCTAAGGTACCCTCCGGTCTTCACCTTTAACCCCCGCAAGGAGGTACTGGACTCCGCTGCCGAGAGTACCCAGGTCGCGACCCCCAAGCCAGCTGTACAGTGGTGGTAAATACGAACTGCGGACAGGATACAGACAGAACTCCGGTACAGGACTCTGACAGGAGCAGGACTCTGACAGGAGCAGGACTCTGACAGGAACAGGACTCTGACAGGAGCAGGACTCTGACAGGAGCAGGACTCTGACAGGGACAGGCAGATTTAAAACAGTAACAAATTACTAGATTAAGCAGTACTTAGCCCAAACACACACTTAACACTGAAAACGTGTATCTATAACCGGGCACCAAGGCTGGAGCGCGTCTGCCTTATATAGGCAGAGAGATAGGCTCGCTCCTGCCTCTGTGAGTGCCCGGCGCACGCCCCCGTGACGTCATGGCAGGCGCGCCCTTTGCACGCATGCTCAAAGCGCCGGCAGTGCGCGGCGTGCGCGCATAGGCAGGGAGAGCCCGGCGCTGAAGCGGAGCGCGGTAAGTATTCCTTACAAGCCATGAATAGCTACATTAAATACAATTACTCATATTTCAGCAAAACTTCATGTCTACTTCCTGCAAATGTGACAATAATTATGGTATTCAGTGTGTGTCAAAGTGACAATTCACCAAAGCTTACTGGCTTGAATATGTAGATTTTACTTCACAAAATGAAAATAGTAAACTGGGCAGTGACGAGTAGGATTCCTGTTATAATTCTGCCATAATTTCACTCAAAAGGCTTCGAAAATGTGGTGACCAAGTGCCAACTTTAGAAATTGTCTGCTATTGAAATGAATGTAAAAAACAGCTGTTGTTATTTAGGCAACTAATCTATGGTTCCTATACCAGCAACAAAAGAAAGATAAAATGGAGGCATATTCCTTCATTATGATAATTCATGACTATTATTAATATGATGGACAATAATGCAGGAAAAGATCATTAAAGTGACGTTGTCTTCTTTAAATAAATCCATGCAAAAATAACATTACTTTGCTACAATATGCCTACTTATAATGAATTCACTATAATACTCGCTGATACTGTTCACCCGACTACAAAAATTAATACGTGACAATTCTCAACAACTCAGTCCATCACAGCAACAATATGCTAAATAATGAAAATGCATAAATGACTTCATGGTCAGATTGAAGCGAATTGTCATACATTTATGTTGCAACCCAAAAATCCAGTTTTTGATAAATATGCACCTAAAAGATCTTGACAAGATATTTCTTGTGCAATTTTGCTTCAAGCTGCCCCTTTAGGTAGAATATGGTTCCGTTCTGTGCTCTAATTACAGTAGCACCCTCTTACATAATATTGTCAGACAAAATATTCATGTCATTTCTCGATGTCATCTCTAGGAGAAAGTTATGACATGTTGCATTGGTGGTTCTTTTAGAATAAAAAAATCAGAGGTATCATTTTGTGCCCAGCACAGCATTTCCTCCTAAGGCTCTGTCCCCCCCATTCCCTAACTCAGTCATTCTCGGTGATGCAATTATTCTAAGGGGGTTATTCACTAAAGTCCGAATTGTTGCGTATAGGTGCGAGTTTTCCAGATAAAGACAGCCGCAATAGGCTGCTACTGTCACAGTCATGTCTTTATAATGAGAATATTGTCACAGTCGCAACATTATTATGGGAAAATTGTCGCAATCTTAACTTTAAAAAATTGTCGCAACTTTACAGTGGGGAAATTGTTACGGATTTGCTATGGGAATCCGCTGTTTGAGAATTCGACAGTCGAATTTGCACCTTAGTGAATAACCCCCTTTAATGTTTTTCAGTAATTAATGCTGCACCAGATATGACTTTTAGTCCATATTGTACAGGTTCTCCCTGGGTCTGAGATGGGTAAGGTATTAATCAAAATGAAGCTTCGTCATTGGAGCAGCTTGCAATCTACCAAACATATATCGAAATAATGGAAAAGAAGAACTACGCACAGGCAGCTGTGCTGCCTGCAACCCTTTATTGGGTGAAGGTGTTTTACCTTCACCCAATAACGGGTTGCAGCACAGCTGCCTGTGCGTGGTTCTTCTTTTCCATTATTTCGATATATGACTTTTACTCTGCATTGTTTCTCTAGATACAATTCACAAAGTAGCCTGATTGGTGTACTAGTTTGGAGTGTAAACATAAGCTGGTCAGTTTCTTAACTAAACAAACATTTTTAAATAGTTATATTTTTGCAGAATCTTATTAATTTGTTTTGCTTAAATCTGACAAAATGGATCTATAACAATAAAATCAAAAGGGCTTCATGGCATTATATCATTTTTTTCCAAACTGCAACCATTATAAACAGTATATAATAAGCTGGATTTCCACTGTTTAGTAACAGAAAAAAAAAAGATTATAGCATGGGTTTCATTATATTATTTTTTACAACCTACATCCCATTACGAACAACAAATAAGTGGCTGAATTTCTGTTTTGATTTCCACTGTCCAGGAAAATAAAAATAAAAAAACTGACTCTAGCGTGGTCTGTTCTGTAGGTTTTATTTTTGAATTTTTCCTGATACAGATAATCTTTTGGAAAAGCACGATGTTAAATGTAGAATTATGAAAGTATTAGTATTTGAAAGATTTTGAATAGATTCTGGTAATTAGATCCCAGTAGGCATTTTTTCCTTACCAAAATCAAGTGTAGGATGTCATTTCTATAAGAAGGTAATTTGGAATGGAATTTTTAATGAACATTATAAAATGAAACCTTTTAATTCTTGCACCTGTGAGCTCTGTTTAATGACATGCAAATTAATTCTGAAGTGTCTGACCTCTGTTTTTGCTTGCAGCCTACAAGCATAATTATTCAATATTCTCTCTCCAGCGTGCACTTTGATTAGCTGATATTCCTCTAACAAAAATACATACCGTATATACTCGAGTATAAGTCAACCTTGTTTATAAGTCGAGGTCAGTTTTTGGGCCAAAAATTTTGAAATTTGCTATGACCCTTGTATAAGTCGAGGAAGGAGTGGGGGGCTGTAAAATGTGTGAGCAGCTGTCAGATAGAATGGTATATTAATAGAGTATCCTTACAGTACCAAAAGAAAAACACACCACACACCTAGCTCCTAGCCCAGGGGTCTGCAACCTTCAGCTCCAGCCTCCTTGTTGAGACTGTTGGGAATTGCAGCTGTGTGTGTGTGTATGTGTTTGTGTTTGTGTGTGTGTGTATGTGTTTGTGTGTGTGTTTGTGTGTGTGTTTGTGTGTATGTGTGTGTGTTTGTGTGTATGTGTGTGTGTGTGTTTGTGTGTATGTGTGTGTGTGTGTGTTTGTGTGTGTGTGTGTTTGTGTGTATGTGTGTGTGTGTGTTTGTGTGTGTGTATATGTGTTTGTGTGTATTTGTGTGTGTGTGTATGTGTGTGTATGTGTGTATGTGTGTGTGTGTGTCTTTGTGTGTGTGTGTGTTTTACTTACCTACTGGAGCTTCCTCTCGCGCTGTCTCCCACTGAA
>WMED01000509.1:1620-32976 GCA_019650415.1 Pipa parva
ACTCAGAAACAAGAAAAATGACTTCATTTTATGCTTTAAAATGATCTACTATACAAGGTGCTTAACATCTGGTGGAAAGTAGTACAGGAAACTTTTTGGAAACTCTGACTTTGATCAAAGAGATGGGATTTGGATACACATTCATGAAGTGCCAAACAAATGAAAATGAAATATATAATATATAAAATATACTTTTTATATGATTTTTTCAATATTTAGCATTACTGTTGTTTTTAAAGAGGAAGTCTAGTAGTATGTTTCCTGCTGTAGAATGGTAAGATAGACATAAGTGTATCATTTTTCAGAAATAAAGGTTGACATATGCGCTTCCCCCAGTGTTACTCACAGTTAGTCATGCAAGGATAAAAGTGTTCTGACAATGATACAGTCACAGAGATCTGACAGAATTTTAACCAAACACAACATTAGGAGTTGTGTGAATGCAGACAGCCCGAAGGAGGTGAAACTGGTAATTCTATTCCATATACTGGGAGTGCGGGCCCACTGTGTGCCTAATCTAAAAATAGTAGAGCTACAATGAGTATGCATTCTCTCAGGTTATATCATAGCACATACACTTGATGCTTAACAAGCAGTTGTGTCTGACAGAAACAGCAGACATCCAGTGCAGGTACACACAGCCAGTCAGACCACAGCATTCACTCCCCGGTATTCACTTATGTGGACACAAAGATCACCTGTGCTTTAATACATACAAATGGCAATTATTCCTCCTTCACAATGGCAACAGGAACACACCTGCCAGTTTGTAATTGGTAAAAATTCTGTCAATCAGATCTCAGTGTCACTGTCTTAGCTAATTCCTCCTTG
Organism: Pipa parva; assembly: GCA_019650415.1. Taxonomy (NCBI): domain Eukaryota; kingdom Metazoa; phylum Chordata; class Amphibia; order Anura; family Pipidae; genus Pipa; species Pipa parva. Next base: position 2,452 of record WMED01000509.1, read on the forward strand.
CATGATTAGCTTTGAATGACAGTGGGTGAGGGCCATATACACAGTCAAGTTACATTATTACGACTACTTCCTACTTTTAACATTGGCAGCACGTGGCTCATGAAGTACGTATGTGTTGTGTGCTGGCTTAGTGGGTATATGAGGTGGGTGCTAGGCTGTATGCATATGCATCCCTCATTGTTGTCATGGGTAAAAGGGGCGATTTAACAGAGTTGCAAAAACAGATGATTATTGGCTTTTGGGGAAGTATTTCTGAAACTGTGGAGCTTTTGAACAGTTTGTATGCTGCTATGGTGAAAGTATATTGTGAGTGGATAAATGGCACCATTACAAATACATAATGTTAAAGCTGCAGTGGACCATGTGCCACTGATGTGCAAGGTGAACTGAAACCAAATCATGGAACTATTGCTGGAAGAACACAAGCTGGTGCTGGAAGCATTATGGTCTGGAGAATGTTTTTGTGGCATTTTCTGAGCCCACTCATCCATGTGGAGGCCATTCTAAACCAGTTTGGGTATGAATCTATCTTTGCAATTTTCCAGCAAAGAAATGTGACATCACACAACTAAAAATGTCTAAAATTGGTTGGAAGTGATTGACCAATACTTTCAAGTATTGCTCTAGTCCCCTAATTCCTGCAAAACTTGAACCCAATTGAACATCTGTGGGACCACCTCGATTGTTGTGTCTGTTCTATGGATCCTCCCCCATGCTTCCTCCAGAAGTTGTGGGATGCACTGAGGTCAGCATGGCTTCAGATACTTGTGACAAACTGCCAGGTTCTTTTGAGTCATTCCAAGCCCATCTAGCTGCTGTCCATGTTGCACATGGTGGTTATTCTGGATATAAGAAGGTTATAATCCTTGAGAGGTAGTAGATTTATCCCAGGAAAATAACCATGGAGTGATAGGGAGTGTTCCAGTTCAGTTTTTTTAGTTTAATAAACTAGGCTAAACTCCTGGCCTTCCACACAAAAGGGGCTGACATATTTGTTATATTTCTTAGTACAGGAGAAATATGATGTCAGAGTTACATTCACTAATTCATACTGTGATGCTGTTCAGTGAAAAGAGCAGTATGCTCTGTTAATTTAACTTGGAAAATGAATGCTTTAGGGGCTGAAATGCTTAGCAGTTTTGTTATTTTAATAGTATTATTTTAGTTGATTTGAGTCCCTCAAAAATCATCTATCATGTCCCACCAGTACATCACAAGGTTGATTAGAAATTAATTGAGTAACATATAACATCACTGTCAGAGCCAGTCTGACCCACAAATACACCGCACTTTTTATTGTAACAGATGTGAAGCAGTACTTGTTCGGTTCATGTCAGATGAAGAGAGTTAGACCCCTCCAAAATGTTGTTCTGCTTGACATCTGCTCCAGTAAATGTCTTTGTAGTCCACTTGATCATAGTTGATAGGTTCCATGTGTTTGTGTATCTGTATTGGTTCTGCTGGGAATTCTGGGAAGTTCCAGAAGTTATTAGCCTACACCAATGTGCCAGGTTGACTTACTTCATTTGGATAATGTGCCTTTCCTCCACTGAGCCAAAGGATAAAACTTTGAAAAGTGTTTTCATCAGTATTGTTTGTACCTAAAAACTGATTCAAAATTAAACAAAAAGGTGAAAAAACATTGACATTAATGGATACAGCTTGGTAAAACACTACAGCCTTTATTTTTTTTACATTACTGCCCATTGATTTAATTTACCTAAAGTGCAGTGCAAAGTAGAGCAGATAAACCCATAAGTAGGAAGTTCAGACAATCAGAACCAGTACCAATAACTTTCACTGTGGGGGAGTTATAAGAAACTCGGGATAAATGATTTCTGCTTAATTTTTACCCTCATCCTTGTGCATGTGAACACACTTTTATACAGGAAGAAAGGGACAGGTTATGAGTACAATATGCTAGTAGAAAGAACATCCATAATGCTATAGTAACAACCACAACCCATGAATGTATAGTCTATTGTACATATAAAATACATGAAGGACAGGTGTGAATCCACTAGTAAGGGAGATAGAAACTAATGAACAAGGTAGGAAACCAAACAGTAAACACAGGATCAAGCTTTCAGGGAAAAGGAGACCATAGAAGCTAGGCCTCTATACTGGGTAAGCAATCACTGGCAGCAGAGAGATGATGAGACTGAGCTACTAATAATAAAGCTCCTTAGACTTACAATGAACAGCTCTAGATAAACATGAAGCATTTATGGTGCAAGGCAATAAATCTATGGACAGTTAATCATTGGTTGAGCAATGACTAATGGCATGGGGGCACATGTTTTAAAAGCCTAGCTTGCCCTGCCCCTCATTTCCAAACTAATTTGATTGTATGTAGTGGTTAGGAGTGAATTTTTCTACTGTGACTATCCGTTACCCCTGTGTTAATCCATTGGCTTTAGCACTCTAATGGACTAATTCCTGGGATGATATACATGCCTGTTCATGACTTATGCTAAGCCCTGCTTGAACCTTGCAGCTCAGTATCTAATTCAGCCTCTCCACTTGTTCCCGGCTTTTGTCTGGCTGCTTGCAGGTCACAGCCTTGCCAGGTATATTAGGCACATGTCCAGCATCCAGACTCTGTCTGCTTGAGCAGTTGCCTGACCCAGTGCTAGTTACTGTGAGAGCCACAATGCAGTTCAGCCTCACCTGTTTTTGGATTTGGGGATTGGGTTGGCACCTGCCGGACACTCTTAGAGCCCTAGCTGTCCCTTCCAGCCACTGGGTACACTTCAAACTAGGATTGGGTGAATTTACATTCTACATTATACCTAACCAGGAACCCCTTTTTGCTGCAGTTATGCAAGTTTCCTGCTGCCTATTAAGTCCATCCTGGTCCTAGATGGAGCATTGCAGGGACTAGTTAGTAATGTGAACATATGGACACTGATGGTGATAAAGCATGCTTTTGGAAACAAGTGAACTTCCATAGGGAATACAAATAAACATAACATATGTTTCTGCAAATTTATGTCATTTTTACTGTTTATTGGCTAATTCAGAAGACAAAATAAAGATAAAACAAAAACATTGGAATTCATCAGCAGCTGTAATCTTTCCAGGTATCTAGTAACCCATAGCAACCAACCAGAAGTTGACTTTCATAATTCTAACTTCTTTGTACCAGTGAGTGTCCACAACTGATTGGCGGCTATGGGTTACTACACCTCTATACAGTTTGCGACACTGTACTTCCTTTTGTAGAAGAACTTTCTTGCCAGATACAGTGGGAAGAGCAGGCAAACGACCAGGTATAATGAACTGTGAACTGAAACACTTTTTTAAAGCAGATTTTTATTATAAAAGGGTTTAATTAATAGAAAATAGTACTCTAAACTTAGATTGTTCAGAGACACGAGAATCAATTTTAGAATTAAAATTATCAAAAACCTAGTATTTTAAGGAGGAAAATAAGAAAAAGTATATTCTGAACCAAATGGTGTACTAAAATATTTAATAAAATATACAGTACCATCCCACCCCTGCCTGCCCTCCCTTTCCTGCCCGCTTCCCTACTGACCTTCCTCCAGCTTACCAGTGAGCCGGCTCCTGTCAGCACGTCTTCTTACTAAACTATTTTGAGTGTGACGATACTCCTCAATGCATTCGGCACTATTTGCCATGGATTTGGCCACTACTAGTGCAGCTGTGCTAGTAGCGGCCAAATCCATGGCAAATATAGCCGAGTGGTGCTGACGGTGCCAAGGAGCTCTGTCACATTCAACCAAGTTCTCATAAATGTGTCTTATGGTGCAAAAAATACTGTACCTTTCTTTAAATACTTATAAGGGGAGTGAGCTAATATTTTCTTTATGTGTTTCTTTTTTCTCTCTGACTTTTTATGTACTGAAAATATCTTCCCTGTTATGAACTTATTGGGGGTTAAAATTAATTCTCAGGGGGTAATTCACGATAGTGCGAAGTGAGGTTCGTAGTCTTCTCCTCACTTCGCACTGACTGATATGCGCTCACTGATATCCTGCACGCGGGCATCAGCAAGTTCTTTAAAGGGATTCCAGTCTCAGTGAGGCAACTCTTTTGGTCTCACCGAAACTGAAATCCCTTTAAAGCGCTCGCTGATGTCCACGTGCAGGACATCAGCGAGCGCATATCAGTCAGTGCGAAGTGAGGAGAAGACTACGCACCTCACTTCGCACTATCGTGAATCATCCCCTCAGTGTACCTTCTCATTTACTACAAGTTGAACAAGGGTTACAATGCTCAGAGATAATGCTCTAGTACAGGTTGTCTTTCTTTTAATATCTCCTTTGATAGTTTCCTAAGGGGGTTAGACTGTTGAGAGGACTGTATCCATTTTCCTGGAGAGTTGTACCTTAATCACACAATGTATATTCCAATCAATAGCAAGCATATGGTCTCTGCAGGGTCAAATGGAATTTCAAAATAAAATCCTTTCTATGAGAGATTATAATATATTCTTATTAGATAGTATGGATAGACCAGGCTTGACTGCAGTATATAGGGGACTGCACACATTATACCATGTAAATGAATTGTGAACAGTGTGTGCTGGATGCAACAAAATCTGCTCTAGTTGTACATAACATGTGCAAGGTGATCCAGAGTTATTTAGACACCTGAATAAATGGAATTCAATGGTTAGGAATGTCATCCTGTGTATGGCATGTTGTTAAGGAGAAGGGGACAAATCTGTGTCCAATAAGGTGCCCCACCACTTTACATTTATTCATGTGTCTCCATATCTTTGGACTACCCTGTATTACAAAACTTAAATGATGTTATCACTTGAAAAAATGTTTTGGTTGTGCCTTAATAATACAAACTGCATACTAAAATGATTTACCACTGCAAAAAGTCCTTTTTGTGCTTGCATTTCAATATTTTTTTCCAACACAGCAATTCTATCTTGCTTTAAGGTGGAGTTATGGCTGCTATACAGTCTATTTTCAGAAAATAAACATTGTTTTCAGCAGTGCAGCCTAGCGATCTCATCAGAACAGTGCCTTGAATTAGAGATATATGTAAGAGCAGGAAATAACACTTTTATAAAAACAACATATTTTCAGCAATTTTGAATAATTATATCCCTTTAATATTTAGTTTCATTTAAGTTCCTTGTTGATACTACATCAGGAACAAAAATTAAAATCACGTACAGTGAAGCCTTAGGCTTAGGCTTAGAAGGATAAGAAATGGAGAATTCACTAATCCGTTCTTAGGGATTACATTTATTCATAAAAATTAAAATGTATTTTCTCTTTCGTGAGATTGTTTTGTCTTTTTTTTTTTTATTGTGGTAATTTCTGACTTTGGTCTGATTTTCAGCTTTATTACATATTCAATACCACGACTATTTCTGCGATATAAACATCCATTTTGACTTAGCAATGGAACAGATTTGTTTCTGGATGGTAACATTTCTACTATAGCTGTGCTTTAGGGCATTTAAACAGCTTCTACAAAGACCTGAATCCCTCTTAATCTAAAGAAAAAAAAACGTGATAAAAGATTCTTGTCCACTGTGTTTAGATTTTTAGCTAAAGAGAAACAATTATTCAAAACAATACATTTTGCATTTGAATATCACTTTAGTAGAAATATCTGTCAATGTTTACTCTAGCAAATCCAAATACATTTGATTTTGTAGTATAATTGGAATGTACCTGCATTAAACTGAAGCCATAGAAAGATCTTTGAGGATCATTGCTAACCTTGTACTTGCCATAAAGGTCTTTGTTTGTACTTTGGAAAGAAGAAATTATGTTTCCCATGTGTAAAGTGGATCATTTTATTTAAAGACACTGCTATCAAAGCAATACAAATTTTACATTGATTTTACCAAGTTTGTTGACAATGCATTGTGAGCAGTCATGTGTGATGGCTACAGATCTGGGATATGAAAATCAAAATATACATATTATTTCTCCATAAATACACACTTAAATAATGCATTCTCTGCATTTCCACCTGACTTCACTAGCTGAAAGCTGAAATGTTTGGAACAAACAACAGTGTCTGAACATGAAATGCATTATGGGTATCTGACAAATATTCTTTTATCTTCTCAATGCAGACAAAGAGGTTTCAACAAAATTCTGAAGATATTCTATATACCAAACTGAGCTTTTCCTTTATTCGGCCATGTAAGGAATAGCTGAAGAACAACACCATGTCCAACCATTATCTGTAGTGTCTACAAACGTAAATTGACCTTTCTTCACTTTAGGACAACAAAATGGAGTTATGTTTAAATTTGGCCCATGATATCTAATTCTCATAATATACAAAATTCTGTCACCAAATCATTGTCTTTTGCCACTGATACTTTCCACACTTTTGTTCCATTAAAGACCATACTGTTCCTCTAAGTTTGAATGGATGGATTCTCGTTGTCCAAAACACCTATCCAAAGGCACCATAGTCATAGGTTCAACTAATTTCATGTGTAATCACCCTTATTAAAGCTGGTTGGATGAGCGGATAATTCCCTGCAGTAAGTTTGCTATTGGTAGGTGAACAGAAACACAGTAATCAACTCAGAATATACTGCTTCTGGTAGGGAAGATGAGATTCCTGGTCATTATCAAGGACACTGAAAATCCTGTGTGGTCAGATCTGAAGATGGGTCCCTAGGCCCTGAAGATTCTGTGTGCTGGAAAGAATTTTCTTCTGGTGGCTGGTTAATGTGATTCCAATTTTGGTCAATTCGCTGAAAAAAGATTAAAAGACAACATATTATAAGCATGCAAATCCAGAACATAGAAAATATAGAACAACTGTTTCATAGAGAACAAAGACTGAAATAGATTTGCTCATCCTAGACTCGGTTATATGCAAAAAAAGTAATGTATATTTGATTGTCATCCCAAAACCAATCCCTGTTCATGGAAAAGACACAGAAAACAAAAAAAGCAAAGCAACACAAAACTGAAATTGATCGCATAAATCTGCTATCTTTTTCAAACTCACAGTTCTCCAATCTTTTAAACTTCAGGTAGATGAGTTTCACATTCCTAATGTACATTTTGATATCCTGGTAAACTACTTAATCTTTTCTTAGTCATTTTCAACAGTATTGTATCTATACAGTAAATTCTACAAACAAATTTTTAGGAAGCCTATTATCAGAGAGCCATTTACAGAAGATAAAAAGACATCTCTTTAGAAGATCTGAATGATGCAGCTGATTGAAGAGACACAATGAAAAGTCAGATCAGAAGAAAGCAGTTATCGGTTTTCATTATTTCATTAGGTTTGATTTCTGTTAAAACTGTATTTGGCACACTATGTTATTTTTTTTTTTATTTCTTATACAAATGATTTCTTAGTTAAGCAGCAATTCATCAGAGCATTACAGCAGGTGCTTAGTACCCTGGTAATGTTACTTTTGCTTATGTGTATGGCAGATATCCAGCATATACCTGTATCCTCTACGTGCCATTTGGTCTGTCTAATAACATGGTAGTTGAACCTGTATATGACTGTAAGGTGAGCTTCTCTGACTGTTATAGGAATATTTACTTTGTCAGTAATTAAGCAGATATCCTAATGCCTTTGAGCTTGTTAGTCAAAATTTTGCCTAGTCTGTATTCCATTTTGCCTAGTCTGTATTCCATTTTGCCTAGTCTGTATTCCATTTTGCCTAGTCTGTATTCCATTTTGCCTAGTCTGTATTCCATTTTGCCTAGTCTGTATTCCATTTTGACTAGTCTGTATTCCATTTTGCCTAGTCTGTATTCCATTTTGACTAGTCTGTATTCCATTTTGACTAGTCTGTATTCCTATACCTGCCTCTTTATTTTCTTGCCTGTATGTTTTGTGCGGTCATTTATTTTGCCTTGTTTCATTTTCCAGCTTCCCTCCTGCTTTGTCCTAGTTCCTGTTGATTACCTCACTTCCCTTCACCTGTCTATTCAATGTTTCCCTCATCTTGTGACAAGTCCTTGTCTTGCCTTGATTATTAACTACATTTCGGTATAGTCCCTGTGCAGGTTCCCATACTGTAACCTGATTTATGCATTGCCATTCTGATACTGGCTTTGGCAGCATAACTTAAAGTAGATAAGTTTTGTTGCAAAATCTCTTTGCAAGAGCCCCCAAAAATATCAAGCCCCCCCACTGATATAGCTGTTAGCGGTGTTGCAAAACAGTGACCACAACCAATGATGGTAAGGGCCTTTACACAGCCATCCTTTCTTGTTTTGTACAAAAACTTTCACTTGTGTTCTGTGTACTACTGAAATTGTATCTTTAAAGTTTAATTCATGAATTGTATTGTTTTCTGTCTATTTTTATATTTACTGATAACAGCCATGGTGTTAAAATACCTTAAAGGGGAACACCCCATTTGTTGAAGGACGTTCTCACACACACAATATTTTGGGGTGACTATTGGCTCCCTTCATCAGGTGTACCAAGGGCGGCAATAGTCACCCCAAAACTTATGTGTGTGATCACGTCCTTCAATAAATGGGGTGTTCCCCTTGAAGATAATGCAGTGAGCAGCCTTGGCATATTTCTTGTGTCGCTGGTTTGTTTGGGCTGGCTGGACCCTCCTTGGTTAGCAACTAGACTATGTTTGGTGATGGCATGTGTTACTAGTGGGTTTAAAATACCTTACCCACTTCTATTGTTTTATGGTGCTTTAGATAATAATTAATAAAGAAGTGTACCCATAAGCCCAATTTTTAAAGCTAAATGACAAAATATCTTACTTTCTATACACAATTTAGAATTCTGGAAGCATTACAGTAACTATAAATGCATTTGAGGCATTTTATATTTTTGGTGTTACTGTCCTTTTAAGAAGAATGCTGTGAGTGTAATCCTGTGTGATACTGTTTGAAATTGTTTAAAACTGCACCTATATTCTGTCTGGTGTTCCCCAAGTGAATACAAATTAAAGCAGCTGTGATGATTCTTTAATAAATCATTCCCAGTTCTGTGCTATTTCATACAGTTGTTTTGAAACACATTGAAGAAAATCGATACTAAACAGTTTCTAAAGGAAATAGTAAACCAGCATTTTCATACCATACTTATTCTTTAACTGTTAATAGCTTTCTTCCATGTCCGCTACATTTGAACAATCAAATATATCGTGCTAAAATTAATCACGCCTGTTATATATCATTTGTGCATATGTAAGTAAGTTGTCAGTTTATAGGTATATATAGATATTCTATATTGCAATATACAAAGATAAAGGGGGGAATTCAGCAAGCTCCGAAGTGAGGCGCGTAGTGTTCGCCTCACTTTGGAAAGACTGAAATGCGCATGCTGATGTCCTGTACGCGGACATCAGCATGCGCATTAAAGGGATTCCCCTCCCGGCGAGAGCACTCGAGTCTCCTCGCCGGGAGGGGAATCCCTTTAATGCGCATGCTGATGTCTGCGTGCAGGACATCATCATGTGCATTTCAGTCTTTCGGAAGTGAGGCGAACACTACACGCCTCACTTCGGAGCATTGTGAATTCCCCCCATAATGTCACTATATCAAAATGGAGTAATGTGAAATGGTTGTAATATTTGATATGTGGTATGGGGGTTATTCACTAAATCTCTATAAGTTCCTTGGCTTGGGTTAAAGGATAATCCGTTTATGTAGAAAAGAAAACTATGACCTTGCTGTGTAATAAATAGAAAAAAAAATAGAAAAAAAAGCTTCTCTTAAAAAGATGATGGACAACAACAAGGCCATAATATTCCCTGACTAATATTCAATAACACATTCCTCTACACACCTCAAGGATTTTTTCTCTGACCTATTTAATGATGCTGAATTATACACCACCTGCTTCCTCAAATTTATATTCCCAAACCTTTCAAAAACAAACACAGGTGTAGTATATGAAAGGCTTTGCTTGGCATTCATTAAATAATGTGTCATCTTTTATCAATTTCATGTTTAGAGTGGAGGACTAGCAAGCTGGTGCCATCATATGATAAAGGGGATTTGGGCAGAAAATAGCATAAAAAGGGAGATAGAATATGATTCAGGTTGCTTAGAGAGATGAATGAGTGGCAGCATTGTCGAGAAATAAAGAGCAATGCAATAAGTGCTAAGAAATTAGTTTGGGGAAGGAAATAATAAAGGAAGAGGTCATTTTTATTATACAGTAAATAGATTGATTTAAAAAAGCAGCAAGAAAATAGTATTGGAGAAACTCGAGTCATGTGAACCATGGTGCAAGTTGTGGGACTGCGACCCTTATCTTACAACCCAAACATGCTAGTGTCCATTCATCACTATTTTCCTAATTCCCTTTCCTCTATTAAGTTCTATCTTTTACTGCCTGTATGTGGGTTTATTCAGTGACACCGTAATAGTGCAATGTCTTGTTTGTTCTGTGATGTCAAAGAAATGTGTTAGTGTTCAACATTCCATTCTCAGGCCTCTCTGGGGCATATTTATTAAAGAGTGACTTTTGCATGCATTTGACACAATTTGCTTCTATTTGCTTGTAATGCGACAAAGTCAGTCGTGCATATTTACATTTTAGCATATTGTTGCTGAAATAGAGTACATTTTCATGCATTTTCACATAGTGTTTTCTGAGCATAGTTAGGAGAATAGTAGTGGCAGCATATTATAGAGAATTTGCTATTAATAAACCTTTTGGTTTAAAGTGATGTTTTATTTACATAGATTTGTTTAAAGGAGACAATAATCCCCCATAACTATCTTTTTGCATTTGTGTTTGAATTTGAGAAGGAAAATTTATGGCTCTACCCCTTCTCCATCACATCTAAGTTTCTGAATAATGAAAATGAATGAAGAGAAACCCTATTAAAAGTGTACTGATACCTTCTTAGCTTTTTGTCTTACACTTGAAAGTAAAGTGATATTAGAAATCCCCCATAATTCCATGTATTTATAAGATAGGGTAGAGTGGTCGTGTTAGTCCACAGATGCAATAAAATGAATATTGCAACACTTGGTGATACCTTTTTATTGTGTTTTGACATGAGAAAGGGAGAATAAACCTCTTGAGAGCTTGCCTGTTACATTACTCCAATAAAAATAGTTATCACCTAATAATAATATATATAGTATAATATACAGTATATAGTGATGATATACAGTATATATATTATAGTCCTGGGGAGACTTTTTCTGTCACAGTAATTTAGTCTTGATCCATTACTGCCATAGGCATTGCCACAAAAATGAGCCCCCCATTTCTTTGCACTGTGCTAATGTCCAATCATGTAGAAACATTTTCCATTCTGATAGAAATCCAGCTCCGCAACCAGTATCCAGGGGATATAAATAAAACAATGCATCTTTTTTTGGGAGGTTTGTATATTTATATTTCAGTGATAGCAGCAGTGACAATCAGACAAGACCATTAGATAACAAATGATCAAGACAACACTGAATATCAGATAAAGACAGAGCTATCCAGGACTGCTGTATGAGTGTAAATGATTAATTAATAAAGGGCTTTTTCTAAAATGTTGTTGTTCATATAGAGTAGGCTTGACTGCAGTATTTCACATAGGAATCTACCTGTTTTCCCACTGAAAGGAATGTCTGTACTGTATCCTATATTTCAAGTTATTTTTTAAAAAATGAAAGGAAATATTTTATTCAGTTCAGTTTCATTCATACACATTAATTTGACACATATCTATGAGACAGATACATAGGTCATTGAAATCAGGTAGGATCTGAAAAATACATAGCTATAATAATGATAATATCATGCTTACCTGGTGCTTAAGTATATAACTGAGTCTAGGGTCACATAACCAGCCATTGTGAAGTTGTCAATGTACTGACTCATTTTAATGGCTTCAAGCCATTGTTCAATAGTAGTCACTGGAAATGAGTCATGCATACATGGGTCCTGCCTGCAACAATAAAAATGGCCTCTTCATCATTGAACTAGAATATTGCTGCTGAAAAAAATTAATTGAGATATTTGGAAGTTGCTCCAAAACAGAAAGTAGCTTAGTTTAACCTCAGGAAGGGAAAGGTTTGGACAAATATTCATATAGACTTGCTTTATAAAAATAATTTACTATAATTATTTAATTAAAATTTGATATGGTAGGCTAAGCAAATCACACTAAGTAGCACCAATGGAAGTATTATTCATAAGGAAATCCATATTACTACCGGTCCCACCCACAAGCACTTTACTGCAGATGGAAGTATTATATTCATAAGGAAATCCATATTACTACCGGTCCCACCCACAAGCACTTTACTGCAGATGGAAGTATTATATTCATAAGGAAATCCATATTACTACCGGTCTCACCCACAATCACTTTACTGCAGATGGAAGTATTATATTCATAAGGAAATCCATATTACTACCGGTCCCACCCACAAGCACTTTACTGTTTTCAAGTTCTTACCACGTTGAACTGTTGGCAAGCTCACTCAGACTGCTCGGCGTACGTATAAATTTGTCCAGTATGTTGACAATTTGACCAAATTTTGGACGATCACTTCTACATTTCTGCCAGCAATCTAGCATAAGCTGGTGCAAGACCAAAGGACAGTCCATAGGAGGGGGAAGCCGGTATCCTTCATCTATGGCTTTTATAACCTAAAATTATACATTGAAAAAAGATGTCATTTTAGCTTTCATTACTAAACCACACCTATTATATACAGTATCTGAGCTACATTTTCTGGCCAGGAGACTTGTTATAGTGCGCTCAGTGTATTAAGGTTAAGTAAACATTCTGGAAGTCCCTATACTGTATATGCTTATGTCTGAGACATTTGTCCTTCATTGCAGAATTATATGTGAAACCTCTGCTAATATATATATATATATATATATATATATATATATATATTCCAATGCACTGCTTGTAAAAATATCATTTTTGATGTTGTAATTCCGGTTTTCTATTGGTTTTCTATCTCTGTCTCTGCTGGTTTCAGACAAATTGAGCTTTTTGGAGCACTTCATAATTATGTATTATCTAAAATTCCATAGGAATAGGTGGACTTTGTTTACTTACCAGATAAAATATAAAACAATAACAAAAATCTGGAATTTAACATTTTTACCAGTTCTGTGTTGAAATAATGGCCATTCCAATTCATCTTTTTCTATTATTTGTCCTTTAAAAACATGTGCCAGAATTTTCTCAAACTGAACAGCCTCCGTCCCATCTTCATTCTCCATAGAACTTCACTACTCATCTATTCTTGCACAAATCTTACATTGCTCTCCTTCTCTATTTCTTTTGTGCGTTCCTGAAAAGTTCTGCTCAGTTCCCTTTCTTCTTGTCAGCTCTATTTCTTTCTTTTTTTCTATTTTATCCTGTCCTCTTGATGTTTAATCCCTCACAATTACAGATTCAAATTCTGATATTCCTTTCTGTTTGGCATTGACTTCTTTGCAACGCATCTCTGTGAAGTGAAATTGACTTAAGATCACTATCACTAAAAATGTGAGAAGCCCTTTCATCTGTCTCCTCTAATTACCCACAAAAGTACTGGCTGCATGCACACATATTGTACATGGCCCACTGCTCTTTTATTTATTATGATTAAATGATCTTCACTGCTTCAGTAACGCGCAAAGCAAACAATCAACCATGCTTGGTCCACTCCGCTTGCACAAAAGCACCTACGTGCACCACAACACAATTTATTTTGGTCCCACAAAGCCTTTCTGACCACTGATCCTTGTCGGGAAGATAGAACACTGTTTTTCTTTTACCAGATACGCAATTTGAAAACAATACGGCTTTATTGCTCAGCTTAAATATAAAATATTATTTACATAAATGAGTGTCATCTGTTCTTTCAATCAATAATGCATATCTTTTTTTTGTTAAAATTTTATTCAGAATACTGGATATTCCTACCAAACACATTGTGAGAAAAATTCTAGGGGTTAGCAATCAATATCTTTTATTTAGAAGACTCACATCTTGGTTGGACATTTCCCAGTAGGGTCGTTCACCATAGGATATCACCTCCCACATGACAATTCCATAACTCCACACATCACTTGCTGATGTAAACTTTCTGTAAGCTATAGCTTCTGGTGCTGTCCATCTGATGGGGATTTTGCCCCCCTAATAAATAAACAGGAAGAGAATTTTTTAGTATGAAGTTTAGTAGTAGTTTTAAGCAATGCAGAATCACAAGACTGAAAAAAAAACTAGAACTTGGAAAATAGTTTTTCAGCTAATCTTAGTCCCTCCTCTCTTAGTCAACGACTTAGCCCACTAACTCAGCATGCTCCCCCCACCTTCCTGAAATGAATTATAATTTACTTTCAATTTCTTCTTGAAACACTGCCAGACAGCTCTGAGAGACTGAAAAACTGGGGATAAACAGCCTCAAACAGCTCAGAGTCAAAAGGTGCTTAGTAATCCAAATACTGAATACAAGTAACAGCCTGTATAACAGAGTTAAGAGGAGGAGGGGCTAGGATTAGCTGAGAGCCTCTGCACCAAGTGTTTGTTTTTTCTTCTATTGCTGTGATTATTCAGCAAAATCAGTACGTCTAAGTCTGTCATTTTAACACTTATTGTACTTAAAACTAGTCAGCTAATAAATAAAAAGCACTTTTCTTACAGATTTTAGTATCCCTTTAAATACATTGACTTTGTTTAGGCTTTCTGTAGCACTTTATTATATCTGTTATCTAAATTAACTAAATACAATGGGTCTGTTGACTCAAAAGATGACAAAGGGAGAAAATCAAGAATTCAGCTTATAAAACGGCATGGTTACACGTAATAAGTAAGAACCTGCCATGCCAATCCAAACAGATGTTTTTCTTTTTTTGGTGTTACTGGTCAATAAAGGTTACCACCATCCTCTTTACTGTACTTACAATGCACTATGTATGATTAATCAAAACCTGAAAATGAAGCCAGCATTTTACAATTTTGCCACTAGTACTGTGATTGTACAATATGGCCACTCATACTTCAATTTAATAAAAATACAGATAAACAGGATATTTGTGAAGAAATCATATGCCAATAAGATTATTAGCCACTTAGGTACAGAATACACAATTTTCCATTTACAGGAATCTAGACATGAACTGTGAAAAAAAAAAAATCATTAGAAAATAAATCATTGGTTAATATTGTGTATTCAGTGCAAAGCATCTCATTCTTTAAAAAAGTCAATAGAAAATGGCAAAGTAGAAAGTCCTACCCTTGTGGTATAAGCTGCTTCAGGGTCATCCTCCAAGACTCGCGAGAGTCCAAAGTCAGATACTTTACACACCAGATTGCTGTTTACTAATATATTTCTAGCAGCCAGATCTCTGTGGACGTAGTTCATGTCAGATAAATATTTCATGCCAGAAGCTATGCCACGCAGCATCCCAACTAACTGAATCATTGTGAATTGACCATCGTGTTTCTAGAAGATAGGGAAGATCATTCTTTATCAGTGGGTAGTCTGGGCAGGTACATACACATGTCAAACACTCTATGATATATAACTACAAATAAATTATTGTATGGACAATTTCATCACGATGCAGGTTCGATAGACATTACCTGTGTGTTTCCTTTTCTTAGTGTGAGGATTTAGTTTAATGGTATGTTTGTGCAGCTCTGAATAATTCAACAATACAAACATGGGAGAGGTGATCATGTAATACAAGTGAAGTAAATTGCCAAACTAGACTAGACTTATGTAAATACATGTTAGGAATATTCCTCATCACTCCCGGGGTGCTTGCCGCAGCATGCACAACAACAGAGTCTGCTATATATTTACCTGCATGTGTAACATACATTTGCTCTGTCTGCCCTTTAAAAGTGGAATTACCAAAGAGGCAATCTTTACAGAAGTCTAGTGACCCACAGCAGCCAATCAGCACATAGCATTTACTGGTGTAGGGGAACAAGAATGGATGAAAGACAGATGCTTGATAAGGGCTACTAGATCTCTGTAAAAATTAATCTTGTTGGGAATTTCGCTGTTCACCTTCTAATTGCAAAGTAGAGGTATGCATTCATTTTAAGGGTCAGGAAGGATAAATGCATTCATAGGAAATTCAGGCAATTGCCTTATGCAGCAAATAATGAATATTTGTTCTTTGTGTAGTTTGTATGGGTTTTAGGGGAAAGAAAACTGTAATCCAGAAGATAAAGTAGAATTTATTTTAATGAAAGTGAAGCATTAAAATAGTGGGTTACAATGCAGTGAATTCTATATGCAAACATAATGTTATTGTAACAAATTAAAAGACTGCCCAGGAAAAGGAACCTCTGAATCGGGCTCTATTTTATAATGGAAGCAGTCAGTGGAAGACACTACTCTAACGCAAGGTAGACCCCAGTTTAAATATAAGAGAGAGAGAGAATAATGTAACCATGTTTGTATTTTATAAAGGTAATAAAAATCACTCTGTTTCAGAAACCAGTTGGGAAGCAGAAGGAGAATATTTTGAGAAGCTCAAAGTTGGGGCAAAGCTAATAAGGCAAATCAGGCTAGGAACAGGAAACAGGAACAGGAATTTCAATCAAAAGATCAAGGGCAAAATACAAAAAAATCAAGGAAGGGAGGGTAGGACAACAGGAACAGGTCACAGGTAGTAGGCTGGTATGATGGATGAACAAGAAAACAAACAAAAGCTAGACAATCTGAACCTACAAAGGGCAGTTTGAGATATGCCTGGATAGATGAACTGGAGGCATAACTACTGACGGCACAGGTCCATTTTAAAAACTCTAAAATACTTTGTTTTTTGAAACTCCTCTAGTTTGAGCTCTGCAAGCTACAATTGAGAAGGTAACAAGGCATCTGGTTGGAACTGAATTCTATTTGCTGTTTCCTGTAAGATTTTTCTGCCCTTTAAGCTGCCTCTGCACTTGCTAAGAATAAAAACATAAAATACATATACACATTCACACAGACACATACATATATACACACTCACTCATACAGTTGCATTCAAAATGTAATTATATAAGATTTAAATTTATAAATATAAAGAAAATTAGAAGAACAATGTTTTCAGTCTGTGCAAAATAAAGTTCAGGCAGAACATGGTTATAGCAAACACTGCATGCCAGCTTTATCTTCTTGGCATTCATCCAGTTTCCCTCTTATCCTGATATAAATAGGTACCACTTTAACATGCAGCTCCTTAGCACACAAAGAAAGCATTCCATATTGATGTTCAGTGGAACCTCTCGAATCTCCACCATGATTTCAAGGTATTTGAAACAAATGGATGGCATAGTGTTCCAGCTGAGAGAGGAAAGACTCTTTCTGTCTTGCATTGTATTTACCAATTAAAAAGCAGAAGAAAGATTTTTACTTACTACCATGAAACACAGATTGATGCACACATGAAAGCAAAGAGCAATTGTGCAGATGTATTATAAATATGATAGACTATGACAAAAAGACAAAATGCTTGAGAAACATTGTTTTGTCTGAGGATATAGAAGATTTCCCAAGTAATGGACAGTGGGGCTATTGAGCTATTTCTTAGATTATATATCAAAATGGCAATGTACATTGTTACGAGCCACAAAGCTCCTTCTCAATGGTGCATGTTGGAAGTATTCCTGCCACCTCTTGACTTGTGACATGGCTGGAGATTTAAAAAGTCTTAAGATCAGTGCCTTACCTTCAATTCAAACCAGACAGAGTTTATGCTGTGTTCGTTATATTAAGTCTCATATTCAACTTTATACTCTCACTTCTACACTCCATTTACTAAAGTTTATTAAAGGAAGAGTCCCTGTATTGCCATCCATCCCTACTTGAGTCTGTTTTGCCAACTAGCTACCACCAGTGGAGGGTTCACCTGAGGACCATGACCTAGGCCTTCTCTTGTTGCAAAGGCCATACCTCCATACTAGGATTAAGGGTGAGGACCAGGGACTCCTTAGACTTTGCACCTCGGAAAGAGCCAGTGAAAAATTCACTGTGGCATAGAAGATACACTATGTGTAAAAGTTGTTCTTTCACTTAGAGGAGTCTTACCCATACTTGTAATAAATCTTGTACACACTTCTTTATATATATACATATATATATATATACATACATATATATATATATATATATACATACATATATATATATATATATATATATACATACATACATACACATACATATATATATACACACACATACATATATATATATATATATATATATATATATATATACATGCATACACACATATATACATATACATATACATATATATATATATATATATATATACACACACATATACATATACACACACATATACATATACACATATACATACATATACACATATACATACATATACACATATACATACATATACACATATATATATACACATATACATACATATACACATATACATACATATACACATATACATACATACACACACACATATATATATCTGGAAACTACCCTTTGTACTGTGTCTGCACCATTTAGTTCAAACTCATCAGTTTGGGTAAGCATGCCAAGCAGTTTTTAGTCAAAAACCCCCTATGAGAACTCATAGGGGGATATTGACTAAAGTCCGAATTGTCTCCTAAAGGGGTGAATTCACCACTTTCCCATTTTCAGCAAACTCTTTGATGTGGCGAATTCACCAGTTAACGATAGTTGCACACTACACAATAGACTGCTACTGACACTGTCGCAAATTTACTATGGGAATATTGTTGTGCTTGCAGATTTTCTATGGGAATCCTCTGTTTAGTCAATAAGAAGTAGAGAATCCGGGTGTAGCCACCTGAAGTGATGAGAATTCACTTTGACAGTGAAATTCTCACTTTAGTTAATAACCCCCATAATCCTCCATGGAGGGAAACAAAAGTATGGAAGTACCTTGTTAACTACTGCAACATTTGGCTAAATCATTTCATGAAAAATTACATTTGTTTCTGTTTGAATAGTAGACCATGCTGAATGAAAAGGCTTGATTTTTTTAGTGACAAAATAGATGGAATATCAATCATGATCTAAAGATGAGTCAATCTTTTCAGGTTCATTTTGTCCGCTGACACTAAACGCTCATCCAAAAGATTGGGCTGCACTGATTCAAACTTCCACTTCCAGTAAGTTCATAATTGTTGATATTTCCTGATAGATAACCAGCATCAAATTAGAAACCTAGTACCATGCAAAAATTGCATTAAAGTCAATGTGTTGCATGACCAGCAACAAACCAGTTAAAAAGAGAACCAGCAACAAAACAGTTAACCCACTTGAAATGACAATTAACATACAATTAAACAGCTAAAAGAACAAAACATCTATGAACCAGTTAAAAGAGAACTAAAGTCAGATTACATCTTTACATATGCAGTACTATACCTTAGTAAGAAATGTTTCTCCCCAGTAGTTGTTTCATGTGAAGCAGGATGATTTATTACACAGTACTGGAAAACTCCTGCACTAGGAAATGTGTATGTAATGTGTACCGGCCAGTTTTCCATGAAATTGTACCCTCCCATGGACATTTTTGCCTAATGTGTAATACAACGCCTGTGCACAAGTCAGCTTTCCTCTATAATCTCCTGCCTTCCAGTAAACAAGCATTACTGATGAGGCCAAAATTTCAGCACACTGCTTAACCAATAGCAATCAGGCAGCTTTTTCTTCTTGTGTTTAGCAGTTATATCACACACATTTCTTGGTGTGGGAGTTTTCCAGTGCTGTGTAATAAATCAACCAACATCACATGAAACAACTACTGGGGAGAAACACTTCTCCCTAAGGTATAGTACTGCATTTGTAAAGATGTAATCGGACTATAGTTCTCCTTTAAAAAAAACAAACCAATGAAACAGTTAACCTTCCACTTTAAATTTCATACTCACACTCTTTGCAGGGTGGCTGTGGGCATGTCCAGTGACCATAGTGAGATATGGGGAATACTGGGAATAATATACAAGGGCCCATAGAACCCCATACACCCGTGGGCCAGGAATAGAGGGCATGCCATGGAAAGGGAATCCATGATATCCCCTGCCATTCACTGTTCTTATTTGCCCAGTGAGGTGGGGGAGGGGGGGGAGTGTTGGGAGATCAACACTGATTCCCCCAAATCTCATCCTATAGCCAGGGTAAGCAGGGGTAAGTACTCTCAAATTCCTTTCTGGGATTACCCAGTGTAAATAACATACTGGCTACTTGGCATTCTAAATTGACACTTGTTTTTTTAACTGGCATACAGAACAATTTTACTTGGCACTTGACGTTCCTCTCTGGTATTGCTTGTCATTTTGCACTGTAAATTGGTAGTAAGTATTGCAAACGGGCTGCTTGTAGGCTTTGTAAACTGATTTCTGAGTTTACTCATGCAGAGTTTTCCAAAGAATCACTGCTCTTACTATAAATAACCTCCTTCTATATTGGTGCAGAAAACTTTTTCTGTATGCAGAGTATCCCCCTTGTTACACTTACAGTCCTTTCTCTCAATAGATAATGGGAGATACCCCTGTACTGACCCTTGATATATTTACACATGGTTATTAGTCAATAATCAGTTTATAGCTTTTGTTGCCTGTCTTTGAACAAGTTCTAGCTTTACTTTGTCTTGTGCATTGGTGCCCAAACTTTAAGCAAGTGGTAGAACTATGTTCTCGTCATGTGCATCTCTGGACCTTTTGATCCATCACATGATCCTATTTATCTTGGCAGCAGCTTCTTAACACTGGTTGCTAAAGTTACAGTTACTGTCAAATTAAATTCCTAAATCCTTTTCCATGTCAGTTTCAGCCAGATTGTCATATTTAATAAATAATCTTAATATATTTTCCTTTCCCATATGCAGAGCAGTACATTTATCCATGTTAATCTTCATCTGTCACTTCTCTACTCCAGACTCCAACTTATTCAGATCCATCTTTAATACAGTATTATAGGGGCAAACTTTCTAGAGGTCTAGTAATCCATAACAACCAATCAGAAGTTAGCATTTGGGGGAACTAGAATTCTGAAAGACAAACTCTTATTGGTTGCTATGGCTTACTAGACCTCTGTAAATGACTGCTCTGTTGATGGATAACCCCTATATTCTTTTGAGTTATTTGCTTTAAAGATTTAGTAACATCTGCAAAAATGAAAATTCTTCCAGTAGAATTTTCACAAGAAATATTGACAAAATCCAAATATGTATTGTTGATAATAACCTTTTGTTTTATACCACTGAGCCAGCTGCAACCCATCCAGTTCAAGCAGTCTCATTTAATGTACCGACCCTATATGTGACACAGTACCAAATGCTCTCTTGAAAAATCAAGGTATATAACATCCAGTGTCTCACTTCAAGTCTAAGATTGACCTCCTCATAAAATCTGACTAGTTTATATTGATATGATTGATCCCCCCTATACCTATCAGATATGGAGATATAAATTTGCTTGAGATATTTCAAGTTATCCTCTCCTGAAAACTTTCCAACATTAAGGCTAGGTTCACACTAATACATGATGTGCAGCACATTATATGCTAGTGTGAAAAAAAAAAAAATACAAGTCTGTGAAAGACTATGTACTTACCCAGTTCTGGACAGACTAGCTTAAGAAGCGCATACGCTGCATCTGGTGTCGCATTTTAGCTGGCGTATGATATGAGGCGCACAAAATGCGGCCACATAGGAAGAGCTTTGAATGCCGAGGGAGCGTTCACACTGTTGCTGGTAAATACAATAGAAAAATATGCCAGAGCGTTTTTTTTTTTTCACACTAGCGTATGATGTGCTGCCTGAACCTAGCCTTAACCCACAACAGAGACTTTTCTTACAGGCCTGTAGTTTTCAGGATCACTATTTGACCTGAATATATATAGACACACCATTTGTTATGTGCCAGGCCTGTGGAACAGATTCTGTCATTATAGAGTCTTTAAACTTTAAAAATAATGGCATTACTTTTATTTTACTATCTTTCTGCCTCCTCCTTAGCTCCTTTTATTTATTTATTTATTTTAATTTTAAGCCTTATAACTTTGAAGTGCTTCTATACTACCTGCCTGTTGATGTAGTATAAATGCTTTCTTCTTTATTCATTGCTGTCATTACTTTTTTATTCATTAACATGGGTTTTCTATTTCTATCACTTTTTTCCCCATGGTACGTACTTTTAAACTGAACAATGGCAAATGATCAATTAAAGTTAAATCTGCATGCTACATATCTTGCCCTGATGTATTCTCACACATCTCTATTCTATGCAGAAAAATTTGGTCCATCTGTTTGAAAATGATGTGGCTCTGCACTCTTACTATTGTGACTTGGTTTATATCGAGCAGTCAGCCGCAATGCATTAAGATGATTCTCTCATAGCCTTTCCTACAATTCCTTGATCTAGATTAAAACCATACATTATTACATCCTTTGAAATGGCTGCTTTTGTCTGGAAGTGCACAAATATCTTCTATTTTCAGAAGGTTTTCGTGTAGAGCATTCAACGAAGGTCTTTTAATCATTTTAAAGCCTAGCTCATCCTACTCTGATGCTCTTTCAGTGGGTTCCCTGAGGATTTCTTTGCAGAACATGTAGGTTGGAATGATAACCTTGTATCTTCACCTATAGCACTGCTGTATATGGACATAACTGTGTGTCAGTTGCCTTATAAAAAAGCTCATTTTTTAATGCTATTCACCATTCTTAAATGAAAGAATTATCTTGTTTTGTGTTTACATCATACCTGTTTTTTTAAACAAGGTTTTTACTATACGGTGTGTCATGTAAATGTGATGTCCTAATGAGCATTGAATTCTGTTAAAATCTCTGAGATACTTGAGCAAAACTTTTTACCAACCTGTTATCTCTAAATCTTAAACTCCCTGAGGTGCACAGGGGGATTTCTGCAAAGCTCCCGTCCTTCTGTTTAAAGAGGATATGAGCGAATGGTGAACTAATTACAAGCAATTGATTTTAGCATTAACCTGGATTCTAGTCTTTGCCTGGAAGGAAAAATCAAATGCTATTAAACCCACACAATTAAAAGAAGAACAAGATGAAGCACAAGCTTTGGTTGCTCTACGTGCTTTTCTGTACCTCACAAAGGAGACAAAGAAAAAGCTTGTGATATAAAATCAACACCGAGGAAGGGAAAGATACTGGTGAGGTCAGGTAAGTGTATGTGCAGGAGAATAAAAATGGATGGTTCTGTAGACATGAGTTAGAAGTAAGTAAACAATAGAAACACATTTATGTATACAGTATATAAACCAGGGGCATAAGGTGGTGCTCTAACTATAAATCCATACAAAAACAAATCAAGGAAACTGTCAACTCAGTTTATAGATTTAAGCGATTAAGGTGTTTTTTAAAATGTTGATCAACTTATCAAATTAAATAAATTGTGTGTGGTTTTCACAAATGTTCACTGAACCACCAGTTCATCAATTCATAATCGTTTTGTACGATTTGTATGCAAAAAATTTGCATTGACTTTGCATTCCAACAACAACTAAGCTAAAAATACTCAGGCTTATGTAACATACTCACGTGCATTTATTATTACATTTATAATCGCTACATATCACAATGAATAAATGCAGTCTATGTGGGTGGAGTATTTACATAAATGCTATAAGATTTAATGAAACTTGTCAACACATTAAGATTCCAAAACAGTAAGGGAGAAGTAGGATGAAATACGGGGTTGATTTTGTTTTCAAACCAGCTAGTTCACAGGCAGGGACAAGTATGTTTACTTTTTATTTACACAGAGTAAAACTGTGGGGGACAGGGTTTTGTCTGTAGTGATAATGACACAAGGGGGGACTGGAGCAAAGGCTGTTGTATTTGTGATACAGAAAATCTCAAGCATAAACTTGTATGCTCTATGTTTATTAAATTGTGGTTTGTGCAAAAGTATATCACTAAGAAACAACATAGATTGATAATGCAACCCACATATCTGCCCTAATACATTAGTATTATTATCTTTTATTCCTAAATTGCCAATATGTTCCACAGTGCTGTTCAATAAAGATCTAAATAACCTTATGACCATATTAATAAATGGGTGTCAGACAATGGATAGTTGTTCCTGATTGGTAAAAACCTTCAGGAAATTGACCAGAAGTGATAGTGCCACATGGTTAATCACCAACAGCAACAGAGTTCATCCTTAGTTAGTAGTAGGTTAAAATAACACTAACACAGTGGTTCTTAACCAGGGTTCTATCGAACCCTAGGGGTTCGGTGAGTTGGTCTCAGGGGTTCGGCGTAGCCTCTGCCACAGAGGTCAAGACATGGAGATCAAGGGATTTATCACTAAAGAAGGGTTCGGTGAATGTGTATATGAAACTGGTGGGTTCGGTACCTCAAACAAGGTTAAGAACCACTGCTCTAACACTAAAAAAATGTAAATGCCTCAAATACATTTATAGTTACTATACATATTCAATTCCAAAAATTCTAAATTGTGTCTATAAAGTATGAAATGTAACTATTTATCTTTAAAAACTGCCCTTTCTAGCAGACTCCACAACTATGCATTATTTTAAGCACCATAGATAACAATGGCACTGGACAAGGTGTGTTTAGGGACATGGCTGCTGTCATTAAAAATAAAAACAGACAGAAAGCAAGAACAGTGCTGTGCCTGAGTCAGTATGAACAAAGTAAGGATTTATTATCAAAACCCGGGCTAATTCTGACATGAAGGTCACCATGTATGACAAAGGCAATGTGGGCACGCAGAAATAGATAAAAGCCATGCATTTCTGGATGCTACTTAGCTAGTAAGGCACAGTACACTACATTCTAAACCAGCATTCAAGATTATAAAATCCATCTCATTGAGGCACAAATTGAACTCACACTGTGGAATAAAATGATGATAAATAACCAGCATTATCAGTAATTTATTATTATTAATGCTAGTGTTAACCCACTGCTCTGTGCCTCAGTGTGAAATTATTTTTCCATTATGCCTGAATGGACTGTGGAAACCAGCGTATGTAAAATATGTCCGTAGTTAGCACGAATAAACATAAATTGCAAAATAAAAAAAATATAAAAAAAGATTTTGGTTCAAATAACAAATTTATAAGCATTTACTATATAACAAAGATCTCTAGGGGATCCCCCCTCTCTTGGGGTTTGGGGAAGGGGGATTTTTTTTTTATAGAAAATCAGCCCTGGGTTTTGAAAGGATTATTTTGCATAGTATTTAATTATAATCTACCTACTGTATGTACAATAGATGAGGATACAGTGAAAATTCCAGAAATTATTATATAATTGGTCCTTTATTAAACTGAGGGACTGATTGACTAAAGGTGAATTCAAATGTCGAATTCAAATTGCTACAATTTGAATCACATCTCCAAAATATTCGCAAATTCACTTCTCAATATTTGCTAAGTGGAAAATAGACTGGTCACTGTTGGATGTGTTGTGTGGTGTAGTCAGTCAGATAGAAAAAGAATGCCCTGCCATCAGCCCCCCAATTCACCACTCTGTTGTGGTGAATTTAATGGTTTAATTCAGAGCAGTACACCTAGGGCATATTTACTAAAGCTGAATTCATTTTCATTAGTAAATTGAATAGTACATTTTTTTGTTTTGTTTGGGTTTTTTTTGACTGATTTTGACCTCTCCTCCTATCTACTATATATCTTTGTAGTTTTCATTGTACATCATTACCACCAAATCGGTAACATTAATTATGATATCAATTTCGCTGATACTTTAATTTGCGATTTTATCCCGACATTTACTTAGGTAGGTGTTTGATTTTTTTCAGTCAATTTAAGAAACATTACATTTCAACACTCTTTGGGTGGCATTACTCATTATTTTCAATGGGCACTGAGTGTGATTTTAGTTCCAAAGTTCTGTTTGTTGAAATGGTATATAAAAATAATATCGATGTATATCGATATTGATAAGTTAAATAAACTTTGAAATATATATACAGCATTAAACGATATCAATATTACTAAATTTAATGCGTCACTTCTCTGTGATAAAATAAAAAGTGCAGCTTGATAAATTGCTATAATTGAAATGAAGCAATTTCCCAAAAATGGTTGAAATCGGTGATGATAAGATCTCTCCCTTTAGTAAATATGCCCCTAATATTCTCATTCACTCCTTCACCGCACTCTGCTGCTTGGTCGATAGTAGAAGTACCTGTGCAATTGCATGCAAAGTGATGCAAAGTGCTCGGTAAGATCATTGCTATCGTAGTCACCCAAACTGGTATTCAACACATCGCAGAGTTTGCGCAATAAGAGAACAAGGGGAATTGGTGAATAGATGCAAATTCAGAGCTTTATGTAACTATTCGGCCTATAGTCAATAAGACCATAAATATCCAAACCCTTAAGTCTACAAAGTTTATAGTTTCCATTTGTAAGGATATCAAAGAATTGAAAGGTGTGGAAATTCTGGAAATCCTTTAAAATTCAAACATTTCTAGGATATCAGAAGGATGGTCATTCGTGGAAGGCTAAATAAACCCTTGTTTCAGGTATAATTTGCAAGTAAAATAAAATAAATTGATACCTTCGTGGCATTAGCTGATTCAGCAAATGAAGAATGATGAGAAATGCATTTCAGTTTCAATGTCCTTCAAATACATCATTGTCTTTGACGCAGGTGATTAAGAACTAACCCAGCCTTGGAGTTGTGTAATTAAGAATAAAGAATGTTATTGAAGTGGGAAGTCTTGCTTGAAATCTTGTATTACTTTTCCCCAGAAAGAAGTCTTTTGTAGACCTTTTAATTGATATTATCATAAAAAAACCTGCTGATATCAAACTAAAGAAATATTATTTAGGTGAATCTTTAAGTTGATTCAGTCTGGGAAATCACAGGAACTGTCCCAAGATACAAATAAAGAAGAAGTGAGATTATTAATTAACACTTAGGGGCAGGGCCAGTTCTACCGATGGGTGATGTGGGGGACGGCCCAGGGAGCAATCTATTTTAGGGGTGCTGTCGCCCACATCGCCCATCGCTAAACTTGACCTCTCGCCCCCTGCGCCCCCCCACTGCCCCGCAACACCCCTTCCCCTTGTCCCGCACCCCCCACTCACCTCCAACAGTGTTCCAGTGACGCACCTCCTCTATTGAGGTAAGTTGAATGCGATGGCACTCCTTGGCTGCTTCGGGTCTTGTCGGCTGTACTTAGCAGTTGCTGGCAAGACCCAAACATCTAAGGAACGCTGTCACATACAACTTACCTCATTAGAAGAGGTGCATAGCTGGAACGCTGTTGGAGGTGAGTGGGGGGCGTTGAGCAGGGGAATGTGGTGCTGGACAGGGGGGGCACGGAGGGTGGGGAGGCTCAGGGAACCAATAGGGCCAGATCCGCCCCTGCTTAGGGGGATAGTTATAAATTATTATTAAATCAAGTTCTGTATTTTTGATTCATTTTGTCCAAATTTCATTATCGATAAATCAAACAAATATGAATATGTATTAAAAATGAATAAAAACAAGTAAAAGTTTAAATAAATTGAAAAATTTGCCTGAATCAAATGTAACAATTAGTTACTGCTAATATTACCTCTCCCTGCTACCTCTTTGGTAGTTACTTGATACATTCATCTAGTTGTAACAACCTTTACAAAAGCTTATGTTAGAGCCATTGGGCTGTTTTTTTCTTGTCAAATACTTTAAAAGGTTTAAGTAGCTTATTTATTTATCATATGCAGAAGATTCCAAATTTGGTGAAAAACAGAGAACTGTAAAAAAAAAGGTTTTGGCTGGAATTTCTGCTTCTCTGCTTTTTTACTGGTTCCAACTCTATAACCAGGACTGGGATGAGGGGTAGGCAGCCGCCTGGGTTAGGTGCTATCTTGCTGCTCCCCCCACCTTTTCCCCTGTCCCTGCCTACCTCTTCTGTGGCTCGACTGTTTCTGCTGTAGCGCTTTCTCTCTCCCTCCTCAACTCACAGGAAGTTAACGTAGTGCTGGGTAGAGAAAAAAGGATTGCTGTAGTGCTAAGCGCTACAGCAGACACAGTAAGGTCATGGAAGAGGTAGGTAGGGAGAAGGAGGTAGGGGGTCAATAACTAAGATAGCACCCCCCTCACTCCTTCAGAGGGCATGGAGTAGGGAGGGGGTTGTGGGGGAAGCACAGTGTGGGAGGGGAGTTGTGGGGACAGCACAGAATGGTAGGGGGTTGTTTTAGGGCAGTGCAGTAGTGGAGATTGTGGGGCAGTAAATTATGGGTAATGGTAGGGGTTGCTGGACATGCAGCACAATATTGGGAATGGAGGATGTTGTGGGGCAGCACAGTATGGGGAATGGGAGGGAATGTTGTGGGGATGCTCAGTATGGGGAATGGGGGATGTTGTGGGGAAGCACAGTATGGAGAAAAGTGGGGTTGGGTCAGTATGTGAAAAGTGAAAGTTGGGGCACCACAATATGGAGAAAGAGTGGGTGAGAGAAAGGAAAATTGCAGAGCTACACATTACCATATATACTCGAGTATAAGTCGACCTCGTGTATAAGTCGAGGTCAGTTTTTGGGCCAAAAATTATGAAATTTGCTATGACCCTTGTATAAGTCGAGGAAGGAGTAGGGGACTGTAAAGTGTGTGAGGAGCTGACAGATAGAATGGAATATTAATAGAGTATCTTACCTTCTTTTTATGTCCATAAAGCTTCCTCTTGCAGCTATAAGCAGTCTGTCTCCCACTGAACGCATATCCTATGAATATTCATGAGCCGGCAGACATGTATCGTCATTCCGTAGTGTGACACGTCTGCTGGCTCATAAATATTCATAGGATGTACGAACCGCTAAACAGGAAGGTAGCTTAGCAGTGTCTGGAAGGCGAGTAGTGTTACTTATAGCGTTATGATCCAGCATCTGTTTGTAAAGTGCAACAGCATGGCTAGGTAAGGGGAAGGAGTAAGTGAAGAAGTATGTTCGTGGGAGACAGACTGATTATGGGAAGCTCCAGTCACTGATTCAGTAATGAGTGTGAGCAATAGGTTCAGTGCTGCCGTACGCTGTTTACTCACTGACTGGAGCTTGCTCTTGCACCACTTTACCTGCTACACTATAGTGCTATATCTGGGAGTTCTGCTGCATTGTATGGGTCACAATGGAGGGGAGACTGCTGGGGTGGGGGATGCATTTTGGCATTGTTGCCTAGGGTGCAATTAAACCTTCTCCCGGCCCTGTCTATAACCCCTATACCACCTAAAATAACCCAGTATCTTTATGCAGACCAGTTATTTGTCTACTTTCCCCTTTTTAGAGAATTAATTGCAGCATTGTATGTTCTCTGGGTTCCCCTGATTCCCTAAGCCTAAGAGCAGACAACTGTATAAGTATTTTATACATTTTTTTTTACTCTGCATGCAAATCACCTGATACATGTGAAAACTGCAATCATTTTCTCAATTACATTTAACTATTACAATGCAACCCATGAATGTAGCAGTTATTTATCCACTGGTGTCATTTCCAACTTCAGCCTGTCAAGACAAATACTGCATTCAGCCAAACGTAGCAAGATTTTGTAGAGCCATTGCCCTCCAGAGAGTGACATGACTTTATTTTATCAGCCTGCCAGACTTTCTGTACAGAGAATTTGGAGATAAATTGGATTGTGCTGCTTTTTACTCTAAGCTGAGAAGAAAGAGCTATTCTTAAATATATAACACTGGAATTATCACTTGAGCTGTTGGGTGTATTAAGGGATTGAAGGCATAAGTGAGGGGATTTAAATATGTTATGCCTAACAGTTGAAAGAGTCTATTACAAATGGTCCATGAACTATATAAGATTTATAATCAGAGAGGCTAATGGGTGACATGACAAATATTTG
Source organism: Pipa parva (assembly GCA_019650415.1). NCBI lineage: Eukaryota > Metazoa > Chordata > Amphibia > Anura > Pipidae > Pipa > Pipa parva. The sequence goes on from WMED01000509.1 coordinate 32,196, forward strand.
GCAGGTGAATCCGGCTATTATAACTGGTAGGCAGTTTGAAGTCATTGGCTGCAAGTTTTCTAGTTACTTGCCTTATTCCAATGCTGCTAATTCACCCACTTTTCTATGCAAGTATTATACTGCATGTCCTACAATGCCCTTAAAGCCCATTTTTCCCACAGCTTTAAAGTGTACTGTCCCCTTAATTTTAATCCTAAGTGTTCCCTATATAATATTACATGGTAATTTAAGACCTCTATGGTAAGTTACAACCCAAAGTTCCCCAAGTACTGCTTTGACCTGAAGAAGGGAGTTAATTAGTTCATATAAAGTATCATAAATACTACAGTACTCATCTTTCTTACCATTCAACTGAACTAATATGGCGTAAACCATTTTTGTCCCAGTATTGCTGAGCACAGCCCTTCAATTTTGTGTACAATTTTCAACAGTCCTGCAAACACTTTGTCAATAAACCTTTCTCAATGCACATTTACTGGATGTCATCATGTCCACAACCCCTAAATTAATTTGTATAATATTGTCCATGTCTATGGGGGTCTGCGGAGGGCGCAAGAAGGGGCAGGCAAACCTCCCCCCCAGAATGGCACATTGGGAGGAAATGAGGCACATTAGGAGTGATCCTAAACTCTCAACACACCACTCTGTTATGCCTATCTGCTTAATGGTCATCCATTAGTTAAATACAGTAGGACAAAGAGACACATCAGGAATTTAGGATAACTTCCGATGCGTCTCGTGATGGTTATGTCATGACATTTGCCACAGCTCCCCCCACCCC